>KV736668.1:2289-31943 GCA_000500225.2 Phytophthora pinifolia | reverse complement strand
GAGCCGTCGTCTGCGACCTGGAACAAGTAGCCGCCGATGGCGAAGTCACTGGCATCCATATTCACGTGAAAAGGTCTGGCAAAATCGGGGTTTGCGAGTACTGCCGGCGGCGACAAACGATCCTTGAGCTTATTGAAAACTTCGTGGTGCGAGTTCTCGAATTCCACTGGATCCTTGCGACTTCTACCTTTAGTGAGGTCAATAAGGGGCACGGTGAGCTCCGCAAAATCCGGGCAGAAGCGGAGGACGTACACACACGTTCCGAGGAAGGACTGAAGCTCGTGTTTGGTTTTAGGCACATGCCAGTTCCGAATGAGCTCAGCCTTCGCCGGATCCATTCGAACTCCCTCTCGACCAATTCGATCGCCTAGGCATGGAATTTCTGAAGCACAGAATGTGCACTTGGACAGTTTGATGAAGAGCTGTTGGGCCTTGCAGCGCTCGAACACTTTCTCCAGAGCGACCAAGTGCTCCTCCATGGAGTCTGTTGGAGTAAATACGAAGATATCGTCGAAGTAGGTGCGGCAGAAGTCTTGCTGGTCGGCGAAGATGTGTTGAACCATCCGGTTGAAGCACGAAGGACTACTGGAGACGCCCATCGGGGTCACGAGGTATTCGTATAATCCATCGGGCGTTGCGAACGCCGTGTAGGGAATTGAATCTTCGCGAAGGCGAACCTGGTAAAATCCCCAGAGCAGGTCCATAGCCGAAAACACACGTCCACCTGCCATGGCGCGGTAAATCTCGTCCTTGCGAGGGATTGGATTAGCTGGGACCCGCATCTTTGCATTGATTCCACGGAAGTCGTGAACTATGCGCCACTCACCATTAGCTTTGCGCACACAGAAGGTCGGTGCACAGTATGGTGAGTTGGACGGCCTGATGATTTTCGCGGCAACCATCTCGAGAGTCCATGCGCGGATAATCTCGCGCATCGCCGCAGACAGAGGATATTGCTTGCGGTGTACTGGTACTTCGTCGTTTAGCTCAATTGTGGCCTCCATACCCTCGAAGCGGGCTGGTGGTACTGATGGCAGTTCGGAACGAAAAACGGTGTCCTTGAATCGAATCGCGAGGGGGTATACCGGGTTGTCGACGAGATTCTCCCAGGTCAACTTTGTAGTGTCAGTAGGAGTATCGCCAGCCGATATAAAGAAGCAGTACTCGTTGTCTGCGGCCCGTAGAAGCTTCTTCAGGTGTCGGGTCGATACCAATCGAGTCATCCCACGTGCGGATAAGTATCCGTGCTGTTGGATATAATTGAGCGTGCCCTTCTCAGTAGTCGAAGGAGGCCGACGCACTGGTGATTGCCGAGATTGACCAACTTCCCGCGCACGAGGAACTTGCATGCACTGCTGAAAGGCGAGCCGGATGTCGGACGAGCGCGGGTGGACAGCGTGCTGCGACCAATCGATGTCGGGGTTAACGGCCGAGAACCATGGCATACCCAGCAGTACATCGCGGCCCTCGGAGATATCTAGGAGGAAGGCCTCGCTCTCGTGGGGCTCGAAGCCCGGAAGTTTGATCGTAATGGTAGCGACACGTCGCGGAACCGTAATGGACGTGTCCCCACCGACTTGTAGCTGTAGAGGAGTAGGAAAATCGCGAACGTCAAGTTGAAGTCGCGAGGCTAGTTGTGGAGAAACCGCATTGAAGGAGGCCCCACAATCCAGAAAAATAGAGCAAACCAGATCACCAATGGACCCAGACTGTTCCAGAAAACCATAAACACCATGTCGTTTGCGAGGCCGTCGCGGGTTGTCCATCGCATAGTTGAAAGCATGCGAGGTTGTGACCGCGTGGCTAGCGACAAAGTTGGCTGTCTCACCTGAAGGTATATGGTCATCACCAGCAGGGAGTTGCTCAGCGGGGCGCCAGCCCGCTGAGCCATTTAGTTTTTTGCCGCACGTGGCTTGCCCTTGTCCGGGCAATCCGGTGCGATGTGGCCCTTCACGCCACAAATATGGCACGTGGCGTTCGTCATGAACTCAGGGTCATGGCGTCGAGGCGGCTTGGATTTCCGGGAATCGTCAGCAGCTGAAGGCATTTTGATGGTCGAACCTCGTGGTCCTGTCGTCTTTTCCTTGGTTGTTGCTGGTTTGCGCGCATCCTCATAGCGCTGAGCGTGCTCGATGGTTTGTTGCAGAGTTGTAGGCACATTCTGAGAGATGTGCGTGCTAGTGTCGGCTCGCAGATTTTGCTGATAAAACCAACGCTTTACCATCTCCGGAAGATCCAAAGAGGATTGGGAGAGGAGCAGCATAAACTTTGCTGTATACTCCTGCTGAGTACCGGTTGCTCTCAGATCATGGAGACGAGACAGCAACTTGAATTCAAAATCGCTGTCCCGAAAGCGAACACGCAGCTGCTGCTTGAACACGTACCAGGTACGTGGGCGATCACCAAGCGTTTGCTTAAACTCCCGGTACCACGACATCACGTCGGTGCCCAAGTAGGGAACGACTAAGTCCACAAATCGAGAATCATTGCTGTCGCGTTCGGCAGCGTAGCTGCTGAAGTGCTCCTCGATCTGGAAGAGCCAGAGCTCCAGGTCCTCTCTAGCCGTGCCGTTGAACTTGGGCGGCTCGGCTTTGCTCCTTTGTCTACTTGCTCTTGCTTGCTTCTCGAATATCTCATTTTGCACTCGAGCCTGGTGTTCCAGGAAAGTCTGGAACTGCTGTTGCTGTTGCTGCATGGCTTGTTGTTGCAGTGTCATCATCTGCATCATTTGCATCAGGACCTGCTGCTCAGGCGTTGGCGGCGAAGCCGCAGATGTACCTGCAGGCACCCCAGCCGACGACGGAATTTCTGTTCCCACGGGCGGCGAGGCACCCGCTGCCGATGCATCAGGGATCTCAGAAGGCGTTGGGGCGTTCATGTCGGTCCGAGGTTGTTGGTGCGGGCGCAGGTTGGGTGACTCGTCTTCAGTCTGACGAGGAGTTTTCATGCCCCGTGGAAGTTGAAGTCGATGTCGAAGTTGAATCCGAACTTAGTGGTAAGTTCGTTTTCAAAGTATGCCTTGAATTCGGTCGATCAGAGTGTTACTCTAATTTCGAAATTGTCACGTAATTAGCTGAAAGCGAACTTGAGTCTTGGCAACTTGGGGGTTGAAGGCGAAATTAAGACTGATTGAATTGGAGTTAATGAAAGTGGAAAGAGAGAGCTGGTGGTGGTTACCTACGAGCGCAGGGGGTAGCCTCTCGATCGTTACCAAGTGGCCCGCTTGGTCGTCCGTTAGCAACGGAAGTTGTGCATCCGTTACACCGTGACACTCATAAGGCTCTGGTCTGGGTTTGTGGGGGAAGTGGCATCGTTGCTGACTGTGAGATTGCCACTGCTGGAAGCCGAAGAGCTGCTGTAGTAGCTCCACCGATTGCCATTTTCATCGCACGCACATGAGTTGAGAAGGTCTCGCTGGATAACCTTATCAGGGAAGCTGGTCTCGTTTAGGGAGACTGGCACTTTTGGTCTGTGAAGTAGCGGATGGACACCGACCCATTAGGATGATGCTGAAGCGCAGGTACTAACAACTTGTGGTTTTCTTATTTCAGTAAAGTTAATTGAGTTCTTGAGTGAGCGCAACCTGCAATCTGTATAACGCCTCTGCTGCCGATGGACGTACAAGCGGATCCACCGAAACGCAAGCTAAACCCAGTTCGACGATCGACCGCGGACTCGACTCAGAGAAATCCACGCGCAGACTGCCCATCGCAACCTGGTGAAGCAAAACAGCATCCGACCGTTGTTTCCCATTCGAGTCGCGGTTCGACAACGCGTACGGTAAAGTATGCACATCCAGCTCGGACAGCACCACGCCAAACGAGAAGATGTCGGCTTTGTCGTCGTATCTCTCGCCTAGCATCACCTCGGGTGCCATCCACAGCGACGTCCCGACTCCAGCAGTCATAGTTTGATCCGGCCTCTCCCTCGAGATGCCAAAGTCCGTCAGCTTGGCCTCCAGCGCTTCAGTCAGTAAAATGTTCCTCGACTTGAGGTCGCGATGGATCACGGGAGGCGACAGCGAGTGTAAATACGCCAGGGCGTGGCAGACGTGGAGTGCGATGGTGGCTTTTTGACGGTCGATGCCCACCGGGTGCTGTGTTGCTTCGTATTTGATGAGGAGAGCTCGCAGATCTCCACCGTTCATGAACTCCATGACGACGCACGCGTCGGAGAGCGAGTTCCAGGCCACGCCAATGAAGCCGATGATACGCGGGTGGTCCATGGTCGCAGTCATCTTGGCTTCCGACAGGAAGGCGTTCACTTGTCGAATGACCCCACGATTCTCCGGCAGCAGCATCTTCACTGCCACGCGATTGCCGTCGAACGTTCCCGAGTAAACTTCTCCAAAGGCGCCGCGACTGAGCAACTTGTCGATATGAACGTCTCGTCGTGAGATCCTCTTGGCAGTGATGACGTCGTCGCTCCACAGACCATTTTGCCCCGCGACATCACTCGCTTGGGAGTAATTGACCAGAGAAGTGGAGCCAGACCCACTTGATGAACCGGAATGCTTTCGTCTAGTTCGCCGGTAGAAGCAGAAGATGCCTAGCGCGAGAAGCAAGACGGCCACGATTCCTGCAACAATCCCCACTATGACGCCCACGTCGGACCCTGAGGACGAGGTCTCTGTCGATGAAGACTGAGAACTGGCCCCACTTGAACTGGAAGTGGATGCAGTGCTACTGGAGCTGCTGGTCGTACTAGCGGAATACGTCCATCGGAGATTGCTATCGTCGCAGTTAAGTGTGGTCTGGTCGATATCGATATCGATATCCTTCGTGTCGATGCCGTCGACCAGCGGCACAGAGTCGAGCAAAGGGGACTCGCATGCACTGTCGTTGAAGTATCGAATGGACAAGGTGCCTCCTTCCTCGTGTGTGATCGCGTAGACTGCGTACCCCCAGACGTCCACGTACGTGATGACTTGGCTGCAGGCGCCCGATGCTTGAAATGCCGTGCCATCAAGGAAGTCGGTGCAGTCGCTGGTGTTGAACACCTCCACCAACACGTACGCCGCACCGATGAACGCCTGATCGACCATTTGCGTGAAGTTGGCGGGATCGCAGAAGCCTTGCACTGACCTCCAGTCCCCGTCCTGCCGGACGCACGACGAGTCACAGCCGGAAGGTCCGGCATCCACACGGTTTGGTACTTCATCTGCGCAGGTGTCGGTCAGGTAGTAGGCGATGACGCTGTTCGAAGTGTCAGCGTCAGCCCCATTCGGTGCAAGAGCGACTAGTGCAGCCACGAGCACAACCAAACGCTGGAGTGTCATCGCTGTGGCCGACAAGGAAAAAATGCATGTGGGGGTGTGCTTGTTTGAAATTCATGGAGGGTAGGATCGGCTCGTCTTTGCCGCTGGTCTTTTCAGCAGGAGCAGGTCCATTCACCTGATATCAGTATACCGTATGCTTGACTGGCTGTGCCTATTGCTCAGAGGGTTGGCAGATGGCGCCACCACTACGGGCCCCATAATAACCTGACCTTCAAAAACAGCAGACACCTCAGAGTCCAGAAAATGAGCTGTGGTTTTGCCTCCCAGCAAGGCATGTACTACCGGTAGTAATTACCAAAATAAATATCATGCGATGGAGCCGCATTCCTGATTTGCGTGTGAATTCGACCGCGATCAACAAAGTGTTCGTATCTGATGGTGTCATTATCTGTGTCTACGTCAGCAAATTTCTGATTGAGCTAAAAATAATAGTGTTGCTGATTACTTAAGTAACGTGGTCAACCTGCACAATGCCAATGCAGACGTGCGGATCCACCGAAACGCAAGCTAAGCAGACTTGACTCGGAGAAATCCACGCGCAGGCACCTTGCTGCAGCAAAACAGCATCCGACAGTTGTTTTCGCGGCTCTTGTCCTTCGACTGCGCGTACGGTAAAGTATACTTGTACACGACAACACCACTCCAGACGAGAAGATATCGGCCTTGTCGTCATATCTCTCGCCTGAGTGTGAATACGCCAGCGCGTGGCAGACGTGGAGTGCGATGGTGGCGTTTTGATGGTGGTTGCTTCGTATTTGAAGACAAGTTGGCTGCGAGGATAACGATCAAACCACCGGGAGATCGAAAGGTTTCATGCGAGTGCGTATCGACTGGGGTTTGATGACTTGGACGACTGGACAAACTCGTTGGTAGTCAATGCTTTGCTTGTTCTTCATCGAAAAAGTATTCAAAGCAATGTACACACAGGTCTATCGAGGAAGAAGAGATCTCAATCACCACCGACGTGGTTTGATGCCTACGCCAGCTCCTCCGCCAGAATGGTCTGGAGCGTGTACAGCGCTTCAGAGGCCGTCGGACGCTTGAAGGGATCTACTGATACGCACGCGCGTCCCAGCTCTGCCAGAGCCATAGGGCCTGACTCGGAGAAGACAACGCGAAGACTGCCCTTCGTCACCTTCTGCAGGATGTCAGCGTCCTGCAGAGGCCGCCAACTTGAGTCGCGGATCTGTTGCCGCGCTTGGGCGTATGGAGCCGACAGCATATCCAACTCGGACAAGACCACACCGAAGGAGAACATATCAGCGTCGGTACTGTGCACTTCGCCGCGGATGACCTCGGGGGCCATCCACAGCGTCGTGTTCTTGCTGTCTGTGGGTGTCTTGAACGTCCGTTTGGGTGAGGTGCCGAAGTTGGTCACCTTGGCCTCCAACGTCTCCGTTAGCAGCACGTTTCTCGACTTGAGGTTGCTGTGAATCACAGGCGGCGACAGCGAGTGCATGTAGGCCAACGCACTGCAGATTTGCATAGCGATGACAGTCTTTTGACGGTCAAGGCCCACGGGTCGGTGCTCGGTCTCGAACCTGTCGAGCAGCGACCTGAGGTCGCCGCCAACCATGAGTTCTTGCACGACGCACAAGTCCGACACGGAGGTCCATGATACCCCGATGAATCGCACAATGTGCGGGTGTACAAGGGTGGCGGAGATCTTGACTTCGGCCAGGAATGCATTGACACGGCCTTCTTCCTGCTGCGTTTCAGGTAGTAGCTTCTTGACGGCTACTTTGTCGCCCCTGAACAGGCCTGAAAAGACCTCTCCAAAGGTGCCACGACCGAGGAGCTGGTCGATCTGCACTTCTTCCCGTGGGAGTCTTTTGTTGGCAATGACTGGGTCGTTCCAGATTCCCAAAGCGGCTTCTTCGGGTGCGTCCAGAGCGGCGCAATTGCCGTCTGCATCCAAGTTGGTCTCGATCTTGAGCTTGAATGTGGGCGACTGACTGCGGCGCACGGAGATGCCGCCGATCTTGAGGCGACTGGGGCCTTCGGTCTTGGGCATCATGTGGGGACCTGCAAGGCTGAGCATTTTGTCGTTTTACTTGGACAGACTCGACTTGACTTGGAAGTGAAGCAGCCAAAGCGAAAGTGAACGACAAAGAGGATATGCCTGGTCGCAAGATGCAAGACGGAGGGGTTACGACCTGTCGCAGGCGGCTGAATCTCCTTCCAGGACATCTGGAAGTGCACTGGAAAACGCTGACTACCCCACACTTGGAATTTGTATGCAATAATGAACATTAAACCAAAATGAAAACCGGAAGATGCCTCGGCTTGGTTCGGATTAAGGGCTGAAACTCGCATTGAAGAGTGCTTCCCCAGAGTTGTTGATAGCAGTACGCAAGCGCTCTTACTCAACAATGCTTCATCAATCGTGCCGCGATAAGCGATGCAATGGAGGCAGTACTGCGCCAGGCAGACATTCTGGTAATCCGAGTAATGTCTCAAGCGTATGGGCTGGTGTCGCTGTAAGCACGATCTCCAATCTCGGAGCGCAGATTTTCTATGCGAATCACTTCCATGCTTAACTTTGAAGGCCGCTAGCATTGAACCAGCCTTTCCATCCTCACGCCAAACGTCATACTTCAAGTAATATTTCGTATCATTCAGGCGGTACGCGCGATCTGCAAGCGCACCCATTGATATGCGCTTCTTGGAGTTCTCCCGCATATCTCTATCGGCGAAAAATGGATCTACCATCATGGTGCCAGCCTTGGCGATGCATAACGCTCCATCTCCTTCTCGATCCACGCGGCAAGCCTACGCGCTCGACTGTCATAGCGTCCGTCGAGCACTTGATTTTTCCAGGCTGCTTGGTTGCATGTGACGCGGCAGGGAGCCAGCGCGCAAAAAGATGGACCCTCCTTTCGCTCGTTGGGTTGCCACCGCTGCTGCCTCGTTCTCCATGCTCTGCTGCGCTGGCACTCTCCGCTGCGACTGACCTGGCGATCGAGCTGTTGTCCCAGCGAGGTCTGGCTGGCTGTCGTCGGCTGCACCGCGATAGCCGTCGTCGGGTCGATTGACGTAGTGACGAAGTGGAGCCAAGAAACTGAACTGTGGCACCGGATTCCGGGTGTGGTGCTCGCTTTCTCTCAAGAAGGCCCTCAATCTATGGATGAATTGGGCTGCGCTTGCGTCTCCAGCGCCCGAGCGCTGCTGAGGTGCTCTACCGACTGTAGCTATTATAGTGTTCAACCATGAGATAGCCTAGACGTTGAGAGTCTCCACCGCCGAAACACGGCGTTAAACACCATTGCCGAACTATTGGCGCTGCAGATGGGGACGCTATCGTCCCCAAATCGACGTGTTGGAGTGAAGGATTTCGGTGTCCGACACAACGGACAGGAATTTTGAATTTTGATCGCCACTGTTGAAAGAGACCAGCGCACGACATGAACGAAAACACAGCCCCATTGGCGTTGCTGATTCGATGTCGCTGCCCTTCCTGATGGTTGTTGCGCTTGTTCATCGGGGGGATTGTGCGCTTTGAACGCTGCTGGGGTGCTCGGGATAGTCAACTCTTAAATCGGAAGCGGCGGTAGATGAACACAGCTACGACCACGAGAACTGCGACGCAGATGCCGGCGATCGATCCAACGCTAAGGCTTGAGTTCGATCCGGATGATGAGCTTGAGTTCGATCCTGTAGTCGGTCTTGAGGCCATCGTAGTAGTACCACCGGAACAAACAGTCGTCGCAGAGGTGACTCGCGAGGGCGAGCTGGAGCACGCACCAACGCAGATCCGGCCGCCTGGATCTAGCAATCACGTGGATGATGGAGCTGCCTGCGCTGGAGTGGCAGTTTCCTGCCAGAAGGCCCATGTGGCTTCGAAGTTGTTGAGCAGGGAGCGTAGATCGCCTCCGTCCATGTCTCCTGCACTAAGCACGCGAGTCCCATGCGACGCTAACGAAGGAGGGTGCTCCATCGTTGCGGTTATCTTAGCTTCGCCTAGCAACTCCCAAACTTGGTTGATGTCTCCGCGTAGTTGTGGGAGCAGCATCTTGATCTCCACGGGCTTTCGGCTATAGAGACCTCGATAGACTTGCCCTGGGCAAGTCTATCGAGTCGTNGTGCGTTTGGGCAACTTGCCCAAACGCACCACGACTCAGCATCTCCTTCACCTCCACCTTGTCTTTCGGGATGCGCTTAGCAGTGATAACAGTTTCGTTCCATAGCCTTGATGCGAGGCTGTCCGTGTACCTTGGCTCGCTGTAGCGCTGTTGACAGTGACGCGGCCAGTTGACGGGTGATGTTTGGCCCTGCAACGGACTCTGGACATCGTCATCGTCCGAACGGTGGCGACAGACACTGTTGCCTAAGCTCACCATCCCGACCACTAGACACGATTGCCCCGGCACTGTCGGTATTTTCCGACTGCTGTCACTGGTACTGGAATCAGCAGCAGCCTTTGTCTTGGATTAGAGATCCGGTGGCACTGGAGACATCGCTAGCGACGGCATTACCGGTAGCGTCTTCTAGCTCGTGGTTACACTAACTCGAGGCTTTCGTAACTGCTTTCAGTCGTAGTTTCCAGGACGCTTTGAGAGTGAGCCCGTATCATTATCCGCGTTGCTGGAGGCGGCTCTCACCCACTTCCAAGCGCTTCACTCGTACCTGAAGGGCTGCTTCCGGTGGATGTTGATGTTGTTTTGCTGCTCTCTCCGCTGCTAGGACCAGAAATTGGCTCTTCATCGGTGGAGACGTCCTCAACTCCCATTGAAGTGATATCTGCAGTCATTAACAGTTGTTGTCGACATATCGGCTGTGGTGCTTGATGTAGATGTAGTATCCTCGAGGGTATATTCGCTGGTCCCCAGTGTTGAAGACGCCATCTATGGTGGCGATCGTATCCGAGTCGGTGATCACAATCCACGCGAGGGCTCGCCCATCGACCGTCTTGGAATCGCAAATGCTTCGCCACAATCCCTTTCGGGACGTCTTCAACACTGTGCAACGTTTCAGCCGCTCTAGAGAATACTGCACCCGACACGGAACCGTTGTTCTTCGAGCTGAGAAGCCCGTGACTGAGTCCTCCACGCTGGCAAACGCCTGCGTTGATATGAAACTCGAGCAATTGCTGTCCCCATAGCTGTCTCGAAGAATGTACGGGACTTTGTTTGAGTCAGCGGTTGTCGTCTTGACGCCGTTCGTCGAAGTCTGGCAGTATTCAACTGCGCAGCGTTCACCTTCTTCGACTTCGAAAACTGGGGATCCGTCGCGGCGTATTGAGCCTTTGTTTAGTACGAACTTCTATTCCACTTGGCCTTCTGCCAGCGTACAGGCTAATACTGCGAAGCGCAGCATATCCAGCTCGATGCAGCTTAAAGGTGTTGGCTTGGGCGCTCAATCTGAAGGTGGCGTCGACGACGGATAGGTCGGCTTTATTCGATGGTGTGGCTACACACGAGAGCCGTGCCATTCAGCACGAAATAGTCTGGCTCGCCTTGGCAGGGAAGCTCCATCGCCAGCACGAGATTCGTAGAAGTGCCCGTTGTGGACAGTGTACCTTTGCGCATTGCGGTACGATACACGGGACACGAATACGTCTCCATGGAGGCAGGTGGGGGTTCCGGCGTTTCAATGGCTGCAGCTATTGCAGCAAACGAGTTTCTCCCTTGTGTCGCGCCATGTTGAAGAGGTCTCCTTAGTCCAGCGAGCTCAGTCCAACCTGGCGTAGAAGGGATCGCGTTCTCATTCCTGGAAGTTGCTTTGGCAGGTGCCGCTGCTCCTGAAGGCTGGCTTCGTTGAGGCAGTACATGAATTACCGGCATCGTCTGGCGCATTACCCCTGGGCGAGGACTGCACAGACATCCGAGCTCGCTGCTCCAGTGTGCACCTTCAAGCTGAAGCCCAGTCAGTAACGCTCCTTCAGCTGTGTCATCCGCTTCTTCGCCGGCGTTGTCTGGTTGCTCGTCCACTGTTCGGTCAGCACGCGTGATCCTCCACGAGTCCTCTTCACTGAGCACGCGGAACCGAAAGTCGAGGAAGTGGATCGGGATGCCGTGCTTTCGTGCGTGGCGCTGCAAAAGTGCAGTAAACAACCCTTGCGGGAACGAAAACGTCGAGAGCGGGAACGCGCTGGATGGCGTCCGGCCTCGAGCAACCCAACGGTGCAGAAAGTCACAGCGGGAAAGTAGATTTGCCACCCATTGCGACAAAGATACTGCCGATGGCGCTGCGTGGGCATCGTTGGTAATCCAGTCCGCAGGCACTTGTTGCTGCGTAATGCTGTGAAGCGTTTGCTCCATGCTGACCGACATGACAACGGTGCCCTGAATGGCGTGCTGTAGTTCCACGAGGTTCACGTCGACATACCGCACAAGCTTGTGACAGCTTGCTACTTCTTGCTGTAAAACCACACTAAGAGGGTCCTGCCACGCCCCACGAAGGTAAGCAGCTAGAGAAACGTCAACGCTATCCAGGATCGAGGAAGACGGGAGTTTAGTCTTGACGCTCTTGGATATTTCCAAGGCGTCCAGCTCTGCAGGATCGCTGACGGTGCTTGTACATTCCGATTCCGCAGCCGCCGAGTCTGTTGCTGGAGTGCTAGTGGTGGTCAGATCAACCGCAGTGCGCTGAGCAGAGTGAAGTTGTAAAACCTGTGCGAGAAATTGCTGGCTTTGCTGTCTCTGGTAGGAGATATGAGCATTCGGGTGCATCCCAAACACGTGCGGTCCGTCCATGTCGGTCATTCCTTCAACCAAGCGAGCCATTTCTTCTTCCGTTTGGAATTCAGGCGCAAAGAAGCAGTCGTCAGTCGGGGAAAACACACTAGTCTGTAACGCAGAAGAGCTGGTCGTCCGCGTTAGAGGCTTGGTAAGGCCACGAAATGCCGACCCCCTCCCGCGAATTGGGCGCATTCTCGGCTTGAAGCATGGCTCCGAGCAAAAGCGCCTTAGGACTGCCATCAGACACCGACGATCAAACTCATCTGTAACGCGACCGCCGTAGTAAATTTCACCAGCCAAGAACAGCAGCGCATCCCATGGTACGACTTGCTTCTCTGAGCCTGATGGGCTATCTCGATCCGTGCCAGGGTTATCAGCGTCGGCCGATTCCTGAGTACTGGAAGTAAGGCTAGCAGTAGTTGCACAGACATCAAGTAGTCGTCGCTGGAGAGTAATGACGCTCACAAAGTCAGCATCGCTGAAGTCATACTTGAGGTTCCAGCCCAGGGAGCCAAACTTGGAGCGCTCACGCACTACAGCATGGAAAAAGCTGAGTCCAAATGCTAAACGAAGCTTCATGGTCAGGTTCGAAGTCGATCCACTTGGCAACGACTCGCTGTCATCTGCATTCATCTGCCGAATTAGCATCATCGAGCGCTGAAGATTCGCCTTGACGCCTGTAGGGGACTCCGTCATGACCTTGACACTGTTTTGGAGAATTGAGATGGGAAAGTATGTCACTGGGAAAGATGCAAGGAAGATGCGGAATTCGTCATGAATCCCCCCAATCCGTGCTTCTTGCTTGATGCTGACCAGCAAGGTTTGTAGTCTTGGCAGCCATGACTTCGCTAAATGCACGTTCTGAAGAACGAGCCAATACCCCTCCGTCTTGCATTCCTCCAGCTTGGCTTCCACGACGGGACCTTGGCCCTGACCGAGAGAAATCACGTGGTATCTGTCTTCTCCAACGCCCTTTTCTCGTGCATAGCGCTCCAATGCCGACATAGGATCAGCCCCGGCGGACAAAATGAACAAGCAAGGCGTTGACTTGTCGACATCATTGTAGACATCGCGCATCGTCACTTCATCTGACGTCTCGTCAAGAAATTCGGAACCGAGTACTTGGTCGATGAAGCATCTCACAGCTGCCATGAAGACATCTTCGCGCAACCAGCGCACAATAACAAGACGAAGAAATCGTGGTAGAACCGAATCCCAATTCTCCGGAAGACGAGCCAAGTAAGGGTTCACGCTGGCGATCCAAGCCGACCAAGCAGCGTTGTCACGATAGTAGGAACTCAAAAGCCTCGTAAAGACGGGATGGCTCCGTGAAAGAACGAGAAACACTCTCTCCGCAGCATCAGTGCTGTACCGGAGATCATCGACGCTTTCTTCGGTGGAAGGATTCGCAGGACAGGAGTCTTTCGAGTTGGCTGGCTTACTCGTCGACTTTTCAAAGTTGCTGCCCGATTGATCAAGGAGGCCAATTTCGCGTTGAGTCAGCTCACCAGCATGAACCATGATCTTTAGACTTAGCACAAAAGCGAACAGTTGTTTGTGCGCCTTGAAGAGACCGCGACAGATATTGCGGTAGATAGCCAGCGTAATGTGAGTTTGGAGAGCCTCCAATCGTTCCGACAGGTTTTGCTTTGCTGGAGCTTCATTCAGACTCAGTTTGAAAAGCCGATTAAAATACTCCAAAGAAAACTGGTACATGGGGTCAATGTCGGCCAAATCTGCGATGACGAAGAAGAGCAATGCTCCGCGAACGGCAACCGCATGGTATTGATTCCGGATCTCCAGAACTTCTTGCTTTGTCGCTTCCGACTCCGCGAGTCGCTGTGCAACTACAAGAGAGGTTTGCTTGGATATTTCCAGAATCTGGATAAGCTCGACGTCGTCCAAGATGTTTCCTTTCGCGTCCGAAAGAAGGTTCAATATCCTAATCTCCAAATCCTGAAGCTGTTTCTGATCGCGTGCAATGCTTGCCAGCAGAGTATGCTTGCGCTCTTCGACCTCCATGCGTTCTCTCTGAACAACTTCACTCAGTAGCTGTTCCTCCAATCCATCGCTCGTGACCGTAAAGTTGATAACGTTGACTCGAATATAGACGTCGGGGACAAAGTGCGGGTTTGCCAGTTTCGTTGTGAGGTACAAACGAAAGAGCTCCACGTCAGTTTCCACCAGCCGCTCCTCAAGTTTTACATGGATCTTGCTCACTACTCGCTTGCTACCCGTTGGGCGCTGGGAGGGCTTTAATGAGAGCACAGGCTCCAGCGATGGTTCAAGCGCCTCCGCCACGTCCTCAATTAGTATCGGTTTGCCTCCACTGAGACAATCTTCGACAGCGTGCATCAAATTTCTATCGTCACTTTTCACCGTTTCCAAATGATGTGGTGCCTCCAGTCGTTTGATCCACTGGGTCGCTTGTTGTTGCGGATCAATCATCAGAGCCCATCGTTGCTTGCCTTTCAGGGCGAAAACCGCATTATCGGTGGAGAAAATGTCGCTTGGTAGACCAAGCACATGCCACTCTCGAAGCTCACGAACGTCTCCATACGCACTGGCAAGCGTGAACGATGACGACGCACCAATCGAGGCTGTAGCTACATCCGACCAGCGAGCGAGCAATCGATCTCGGAAAGCGCCGTCAAAAGGTCCCAAATACGATATACTCGCTGCAACGAGAAAGGAATCCCCCAAAATTGCCATGCCTTCCTGCTTCAGAAGTTTGATGCTGTTCTTCCAGCGTATTCGCTCGTCGTTAAGTCCCACCGAGAGCATTTCAGCGTTCTGGAGTCGTTGCTGCGTCAGTTCCGATTCATCAACTAATCGCTGCTTTTCTGCCAGTGTCGCGTCACACTTTTCCTTCAGCTTGCGTACTTTGTCCAGTACTTTTGCGAGCTCTTGTTGTTTCGTTGCTAGCTTCGCGTTGGCAACCCCGAGAACAGAATTCATATCCGCTAGTCGCTGGCGCTTTGGTGCCACTTCTCGAATCACCCGAGCATAGGTATCGATGGCGTGTACCCACATGCAAAGCGACATGGCAGCATGCGAAACCTTCTTCACTTCTTCGACTGCAAACTCCGGGTTTTCGATATATTTCCGAATCCTCTTGAGGATTGCAGCTGGGATGTTATCCTTGTCATATTCCTTGAGCTCAGCCATGAATGAACTCCGAGATAGAATGCGTTTGCTGTTATCCCAATCGGCCTTCTCCCCTAGCATAATGCACACCGCTTCCATAACAACCTGCACAGCTTGGGGAGGCTTAACGAAGCCTTTGACTTCCGTGATATCCTTCTTGTCTAGTGAGTCCAAGGCTGCAACTGCGGCGTTGAGTGCGGGAAGCGCTTGATCGAGATCACGTTGCGCGTCAGCTTGACACGCCGCCACCTCTTGCTGTTGCTGCTTCACTACAGCCTCATCGGAGCCAACCCTCTGTGCAACAAGTTGCGCCTCTGCTTGGTCGATTGCAACTTGACTGAACAGCTCGTCGGCCTCTTTTGTCTTACTGACAAGAATGGGCTGGAGCACAACCAATTCGTCTTGTAGTGTGGTCACGAGTGAATTCGTTTCTTCCAGCTTCACAACTCCCGACATCAATCGCTTCAGTTTCGTTTCCCAGAGAGCCTTCTTCTCCCGATAAATCCGTCGAAACAGCGCGATCAGATCAAGATAATGCTGTGCGGTAACATACACTCGTCGACGGCATTTCTCCAGGAACAGAGGAAGCAACGAATTTGCGGATTGATGAGCTTCGACACAAAGACTCGTAAGCGCAGACCGCATGATCGGAGAAGTAGTTAAGTCAGGAGTGCTTGATCTTGTCATAACACTTGAGCCTTGCGATTGCTCCTCGGGAGACCCTTGAGAGAGGTAGAACTCGGCAACATACTCCAGCGCACTCCTTGGCCATTCATCAAAGTAGTCGATAGTAGTGCAATTGATTAATGCTGGAAACTGTCGCACCCGCGAGCGAAATTGTTCAGCGAGAGGGTTCATGCAGATGACAAAGTGGAGCGAGTTCTGCACCATCGAATGAAAATAGTCCTCGCAATCTTTTCGAGTAAGGTCACCCACTTCGGAGTTCTTGCCGAGGCGATGGTTTTCGCTGCTGCTTTGCTGAGGGTTGGAGTCGGCAAGCATCCTTTCAAGCAGCGTTCTTACGTCACTGATAATTCTCTCCATCTCTTCCGTTGTGAACAGCTTTGGGATCTCGCCACCGTTCAGAATCGTATTGACGTCCTCCAAAAATGCGTCGGATACAATTTGCGAGTCATTCAACATGAAAACGGTCGGGATAGCACCAACACTCGTCACTCGAGTCGTCGACGCAACGTTCAAAGACCGAGAACTACGGCTTGATTTGCTGCGAGTCTCTCTCGCAGCAACTGCAGTCTCGCCCAATGCTGCCAACTTCATCATCAGTTTGAGATCCTCTCGAAAATCTTGCAGACCGTAATCCTTGCTTAGCTCAATCTCGAAGCAATGATAACCCGTCAGAAAAGCACCGAGCCTGGCAAGAGAACGTTTCCCACATCCCCCCATTCCTAGAAGTAGCGCGTGACCTCGCGGTTGAATCAAGATGCGTGCAATTGCAGCAGTGTGGACCATGGCATCTTCAAAAAGGACAAGCTTCACTGGCGAATGACCCGACAGTTGGACGATCGGACTATCGTTATACTCGGCAAGTTGCCCATTCAGGAAGACTTCGTAGCGATTGAGGTCACCAACCTGGTCATACTTCATCGTTGTGCTAGTCGCCCCAGACTCACCGGGTTTATCAATTCGCCTTGGCGAAAACAGAAGAGGGCTTTGATACGGTTTAAGTGGACTTCCATCATCGTTGCTGCTTCGCAATCTCCGCCGCTCTTTGTCTGCCTCGACTCCAAATACGACGTCAAGTGACCAAGAAAGCCCGAACACGCGGTTGACAATTTCAAGCAATTGCTCCGAGAACCACAGCCTGTCGATATTGTCCGTTAAACGATCTCGGAAAACGCGGATACCCTCGTGAGCCCACAAGTTCACCACTGAAGCCACCGTAAGCGTACTCATGGCTTGTGCACCCACATGCTTTGTGGAGCTACTCGGCACCCGTGTGCCAAGCACAATACCTTGCATTAGTTTGGTAACATCACGCAAGTTGAACGTGTAATGGCTTTTCGAAGGCGTTGGCAGTAATCCTTGGACAACGTGCCGGAACAGCTCGCAGGTTGCATCTGCCGTCAGAAGAAGCGTATCTTTCACAGTTTTTGCGATGGTGTTGCCGCCACCACAGGCTGCGATGTGAGAGACGAGGATCGAGTTGAAAATCGCTTTCATGGCAGCTTCGTCACAGCTGGGCAAGCAAAAGACAGCAGAAAACTGACGTACGAAACGTGAGCAGAGCGTCTGACGACCTCCGCCTGGTAATCCACCCGCAGCGATCAGCACGGAATCGTTAACGTCCTTCCAGAAAAACTTGTCCCGGTCATAGAATCCTCCGAACTCAAGATACTGCCGCAAGAGCTCAATAACTGGTTGTGCGCTGTGCTTTTCCGCGTTAGGCATGTTGACATCATCCACAAAGATAACAACAAGCTGCTTATTGACAGGCGCTCCCAGCATAGTTCTCCGTTTCCGGGCGAACTTGGTCTCGATGCTTAACTGAGCACCAGCACTTGTCGTCTGAGCCGACATGTTAAGAATGAGAGGCAAAATTTTACCGTGCGCAATTACAGAGAGGGGTGAATCGGAGTCGAAGTCAGACGGATCAACATCGGCTGTAATGCGCGCATGGACATCCAAGACGTTCTGGACGATTGCCGACTTGCCCGATCCAGTGGCTCCTGTCAACAGAACGGGTTGTCTTGCGTCAATGGCCATCAATTCAACCAAGTAGCGGTACTTCAAGACATCCAAGGTCGGGACAAGCAGTCGGCCAGCTACGATTCGACTTGGCTGTTGAAGCTGAGGCGTTTGCTCTTGGCAAGCATTAGCCCACGGCGAGAAGCTAAGATACTGAAAGTCGATGAAAAAGTCCTGGACGTCTCCGGTAGCCTGCGATAACCCTGCAGGTGTGGGGATTTTCCCGTCAACCGCCATTAAGTCTGCACTCAGGTGTGGCTCGTTCGATGAGATGAGCTTGCCGAGAAAGTCCTGAAATCCGGGCTTTACTTGGTCAAGATTGAGGTTACCACCAATAGCCCAGGCAAAACTGAAGATGAACATTAGGTCCAGACACCGGTGTCGCTGCTCTTCTAGAGTCAGTGAGGCTTCCGATGAATCGTCTGGGCTTGCTATGCTTGCTCGATTTGCCGTTGAAGCAGTCACAAACAGATCGGCAGGTGCTCGGTGGAGTAAAAGTGACTGGAAAATGTGGCAGATCGAAGCAACGAATGCCAAATCGCATGTAGCGATTGGAACCCTCACGGATGCGTTTGTTGAGTTCGACGAGCGAAGGAAAACCAATCCTGGCTCCACAAACAAATCAAAGCACTTGGCGATTCGTGCCTTCAGTTTAGCACTGAGTGGTGCTGGCGGTTTAACATCCTTGGAAGTTGCTCCATGGGTGGGAGACAACGAAGCGTGCGTAGTTGAAGCCGCTAGTGGTGGAACTGTCAGTGTGGATACCCATGTTTCAACAAAGGGTTGCCAACCGACACAGTTAGGATGATAGTAGACCACGCCCAGACGGCTTATCGTTGCAGGAGATGCGGCACTGGTGTCTGCAACTTCAAATAGAAGTTGGATTTTCGGTAAGAGCTTGATGCGCTCACCATTCGCTAAGCACAGCGTCATATTGTCATCCAGCACAGTGTTCATGCTCTCAATCCAGAGCGCATCGATTGGTCCATCAAACGTTATCCAGTAAAAAGGTAAATTCCACGTGGATGGATCACTATTGCTACCAATGGCCTGGTTCGCGTAGTGGCGCGACAGCATCTCTTCGTTTTTCTCCATGATACACGTACGCAGCAACTTTGATGCAAGACCATCCGTCCACTCGTGCGTGACAGGATGGAAGAACCCATACAGCTCGATCATCGAAATGGATTTCGGGTTCAGTGTATGCGAAACCACGCGCTGAAAGCGAGCGTCGGGATGGGCGACTTGCTCGCGCAGAGCCGTTACCGCTGCTTTCAGTATCCTTAACGCCGTGCTTTTTCCACTGCCAGTCGATCCAGTTTGTACGACACCAACTCGTACCTCCAGAGTTGCAAATAACTGGAGCATCTTCTTCGTCCAATGACGAGGACTCTGCAGATTAGTGCGCCGAAGTTGTTCATTGATTTCTTCCTCCAAAGCAACCATCCAATTCGTACCGCCCGACTCGGAAGATGGAGAAAATGTCCCCACACCTTGTAAGAGCGCATCGCTTTCTGTGGCACCGAATGATGATAGTGTGT
Organism: Phytophthora pinifolia; assembly: GCA_000500225.2. Taxonomy (NCBI): domain Eukaryota; phylum Oomycota; class Peronosporomycetes; order Peronosporales; family Peronosporaceae; genus Phytophthora; species Phytophthora pinifolia. The sequence continues at coordinate 12,591 of KV736668.1, read as the reverse complement.
CCGGGAAAAGATCTCTTACGATTCCTTGAAACAATCTGGTATCTTCGTCTGTCAGCTTAGGAGCGTTTGCCCCAACCATAGCTTTGATCAGAATGACATTCTCATCATTAGCTCCAGTCAACACTGCTTCATTGGCCATGTTCACGGGATTTGATCCAGCCGGTGCTGAAGCCGCGGCAGGTACGGTGGAGCGCTTCAGAGACCCTGCCATCGTAAGAACAGTTCGCACTGCTCTCATACCAAAGTCATAATGAGCTTGTTGAGATAGCTGCTCGCTACAAAGTTTGTAAAGCTTCGTCACTTTTCTAGATAGCGGCTTTGCAAGCTGGAACCCCTCTGCAAAAAGCAAGATCTCAGCGATTAGAGCGTAGTCAGGCACCATCATGGCCACCGGCCGAAAAGAGACTTTCAAGTTATCAGGTAGCTCAGTGCGCCCGACATAACCTGGGTTCATCGTGATTATGACGTGATGGTCACGCAGAGGAACACATTTACCATCCAAGAGTACCTCGGATGATTCCATGAGACGGGCGTTTCTCAATATCGACATTTGCTGCCCAACCACTGACAAGACTTCAATATCGATGCGGTTGAACTCGTCCAAGCATACCCAAGTTCCCGCTTGAGTCACGCCGTTAAAGATGCTTCCCATCATCTTGTAGCTCATTTGGTTACTACAGTTGATCACAATACAGAAAATGCCAAGGGCTTTAGCGAGATCCTTCGATGTTTCAGTCTTTCCTGTTCCAGCAGGACCAGAAGGAGCCGCTCCGTACCGCAATTCAAGTGCCCCGGTGATCGTCATCCAGCAGCGATCTGTAAGTGGAGTGATAACAAGGCGGCTGCAAGCACCCATATACTCATAGCCGTACTTGATCTGGCAGTTGGCTTGATAGATTTCACACTCGTCACGATCTGCGTACCATTGATATCGAAGCTGCTGTTGCCACAAAAAGTCACTCTCGGTGGTAACACGTTTCGAAACCAAAGACTCCACAATATCTCGAAAGTGCACAGTCGTCGTAACCAGCGACACCACCAGCCGCCGTTGTACAGGCGTCAACGGTGTTCGCACCAGCCGAGTCAAGTTGCTCAATTGCGTACAAATGGTCTGGTGCCAGTGGGATAACTCACGAATGGGGTCTTGGGTTCGTGAGCGAAAGCAGAACTCACACTCTTTCGCCCATATGATATAGGACACCACAGCAACTGCTTGTGCTGGATGCCGGAAAAGCCACATTTCTCTTGAAGAATGCTGATAGTCTGCCAAACAACTTTTCACGTGTTTGTGAAGTGTCGTCTTCATATTGACCAGAACGGCATTCATCCAGTCCTCAATATTCCCGCGCGCTTTCAGTACGCGGCCAAAGGCAACTCGCTCACCTTCGGGACTTATCATAGCAATGATATCGTGTGAGTTTGCCATCGATGAGGCGGGGCCACTGTCTTCGTTAATATCCAGCTTCACCAACGCATCGAAACACTTTGACAAGTGGCGTTGCACCACCTGCGGTTCCTTTGCGTGGGCAAGCATTTCAAGCAGCTCGTCATTAGAAACGAAATAGAAGCGTGGAAACGATCGCCGCTTCATTTCCAGATAGTCTTCTAGTGATTTCTCGATGCGCTCAAGCGATGCATTATGCTTTGTAAGACTATCGAGCAGTGCCTGGCCAACACCACCACCGGAGCCTCCTCCACCATTCAACCCACCGCTGTCCTTATAGTTACTTGAAGCGCCAATTAATATAGCACCCGTAACCTTCAAGCAGCTTCGCTGATCCCGCGTTCTTCGCATCAAATCCTTCCAGAATTGGTTTACCCCTACGAAGGTCGCACCTTCGTTCGGTAGTTGCTTTTGGATATCTGGTGCCGAGAAAATGGTTTCGAGATGAATCCATTTCCGCTGGCATTCAATCCAAGCATCAAACGTTTCTTGGAACAAGAGCAAACGTTTATGCCACATCACTGCTGTATCTTTGATCGGAAAAATAAACTTGGAGCTCATGACTGCTGCGATGCTCACCAACGACTCCTCCAGTGTTGCATAAATATTTTCAATAGAGGCCAGTACGCAGTACTCCTTCGAGTCTTTGTAAGACTTCACGTCGAACTCGAGGTGATCCCATAGCACAATGATTTTGTTGAGCATATCCTTCAGTAGCTTTTCCTGTGTTGCTTCTGTCGCAATTCGGTTGATTTGCGGGCCAAACGGTGACAAGTGCATTCGTACCAGCTCTCCCAAAGTAATATCGGAAGAAGTCGAGGGACCTCGATTAAGACCAAGCTGCCGGACACCAAAGCCCAAAACCTCGCGTAGCTGAGCGTAGTGATGCTCTTCAAAGTTTGGGCAGCGTAAATCAGTGAGAATTGGCATCGTGACTCGATATTCCTCGACACTCGACTTCAAAAGCGCGCACAAAGGCCCCATTCCATCGGATAAATGTTGATCCCACTTCTTGATTTGAATGTAAAAGCACTCAACCTGCTCTGAAATTGACGCGAAGTCGACCTCGTCCGCAAAATGCCGTTTCTCCCATAACGAAACAGCGCTTCTCCACTCACGATAGGTCTTCCACATTTCGATTTTCAATGCCAGATCTGCTTTCAGCTCGTCCATCTCATCAAAAGCAGCGTTCATTGGCAACCCGAGCGTTTTCTCGAACATGAAGTGTTGAGATACACCAGTTTCCAGCTGCAGCACGTCGCCTTCAATACGGCTAAGGTGGAGTATGGTGTCATCGATACTGGACTTGAGGTCGAAAACAACAGGGTTCGCTAGTGCATTGGAGATGGTCGTCAGCTTTGATACTAAGCTCGGTAAGCGGGCTTCCAGCTCCACACTAAACTTCGCCGTGTACTGCTCACAGTTGCTCTCGAATAAGTCCATCGATGTCTTTAACTGTGACCTCTTTTGTGTGAGGAGAAACGAGTTCATTTGTTCCGTGTCGGTCACCGCTATCCGATACTCTTCAAGCAAATGGTACAAGCTCCGCACGCAGCGATATCTTTCCTCCATCCCCTCTTGGCCCGCCTGTAGCTCTCGTAAAAATGCCAGCGCCGCAGAAAACTCATCCACAGTGGTCGGTATTGTGCTGATTCTGTCATTTGTCACTGTGTACTCGTTGGTTAAGCAATCGTTCAATTGTCGGAAAACGATTGGTATGAGCTCGTACAGCGCATTCAAGCACTTTCGTGGCGAGGGTTTTAGCAGCGCGTTCAGTTGAACGCGGTCTAGCAGCAGTAATTCACACGATGCGCTGTCAGCAAGTGAATTTACATCTTCTGCTTCCTGGATGTATTTATCTAGATAGCCCCGAAAGTCGTGCACGTCCGTAGTCAAGTAGCGAGATGGGTCCGAGACCTGCTTGCAGAACTGATTATTCTCTTGGTATCGCTCAAGGAAGAGCGATAGTGTTCCACAGTTTTCCTCTGCACGTTCGTACGCATCCAGGACGATCGAATTGAGGCTCTGCAAGGTTTCCACGAACGTAGCATCCTCCATGATTAATATGTCCAGGTCCATTCCGTCGCTAGAAACTTCGCCGCCGTCATTATCCCCATCCCCACCTTGAGTGCCGTCATCCATGCTCGCCTCTACGTAGATCTTGAACATTGAGTTCCGTATTAACCTTTCGCGGTTTGTTACAGCTGTCAGACCGTTAAAAACAAGAGTTTCAAGCTGCGACCGGAGTGTTTCCGTGCTAGGGATGAACTCTAGCATCTCCATTGGCTCTTCAGCAGCAGACGAGAAAAAATCTTCAGTGGATGACATCTCTTTCCCATCGGAGTTGATGGATACGACTGTGGACACAGTGGTCGTTTGTGCTGCTCGAGGTCGAGTTGCAGCGTTGTGCTGATTCATCTGTGGCTGGCGTGCATTTTTCATCCCCACCTCAACACGCAGAAGTGGCTGAGTTGCTATCGGAGTATTCCTCGAGAACGTCATATGTCGCTTCAAGTCTTCGCTGCTCTGGTTTTCAGATCCAGAAGCATCAATATAAGTTGCCAATACATTCCGAAGATGAACCGCTGATGAGATTGCCATGCGCAAGAGTGCGTCTGAGATCAGAAACTCCACCACCCGAAGAAATTTTGTGACACGACGGCACTGTGTCCTCATCGTTGCGCGTTCTGTATATGTCATTGGCTTCTGCTGGTTTTCTCCTTCTCGACCAGCCGTGCTCTTCTTCCGCCGGGCTGAAGCTACCGACGAATGCCTCTTCCCATCACGAGCGCTTCCAGTGGGCCAGGGATCATTGAAGCCAGTATTTTGTAGAAAAGCGAACAAATAATTTTCGCAAGCATGCTTCGCTGTCATCTCGGCATCGGATATAAAGTGGTCCACGAGTCGTTCTACCCGAGTCTTTTGAGCTTTCAAGCGCAGTGAGAACTCCGATAAAGTATAGGTTTTCTGTTGCTGTTGTTGCGGTGTGACGCTAGCATCTGCAGCCCACCCCGCAGTTTCTGCTGGTCCCATCGGGTGATCAAAATCAAATAATCGCGCATCCTGAAGGTCGAGACAAGCACTGCGTAGCTGGAGCAATGCTTCATGCAGGTGCGGGAGCAATATGAAGAGGCTGTTGTTGAGCGAGACGAAAGCATCCGCTCGCTTTCGGGCACTGACAGCTTGCTTCCAAATCATGAATCTCTTCCAGATGCGATACTTTTTGAAGAACGGCAGCTACAGAAAACAAAAGCGTAAGCTGAAGGAGTTAGCATTAGCAAGTCGACAACGAAAGCCGCTCACCTTGACAAGAAGCGAGTAAATGTAGTTTCCACGCTCGAACTTTGGTAGTGGCTGGAACTCGACGCCGTCGGGCGCAAAGTGTGTCACTCCTAGTCGGCTCACAGTGTAGTAGTCTTTCGGATTGATTCTCGAGTGCTTTGTCACTTCCAAATTGTACGGATTCGAATCTACACGTCTCAAGTAGAAAAATGAGTCACGTGGTACCGCTCCACCCAGTGTTGACATTCCATACGCGTCCACAAAGTCACCATCCACCCCAGTAGTATCTGCCTCTCGCCTAAGTCCGTCCACTAATTTCTCAGTCAACGTCTTGACTTCGTTGCGTCGTGCAAATAGATCACCTCGTCGTGGCATGTCATTTCCTACACTCTCGTCCATCTGGTTACCTTCCCCAGTATCACTCCTCACCTCCGGAGCCCCCACCTTCTTCTTCATCTCCTCAGTACCAACATATCCTCCGGATACCACTGGCGGACTCAGCTGATGTTCGTGTCTCATCCCTCCGGGTGCCGTGGTCGCTCGCTGCTCCACATAGTATCTGTCTCTAGCACTCATGGGCTCTCTCTCCACCCTTTTCTCCGCCATCAAATTATCCCTGGCTGCCATATTATCCCTGGCTGTCTTGGCTCCAGCCGACATCAGCAGCCTCTGTCTCGTCGTCGAAACAGAAGCCGCAGCGGACGACTTCGGTCTCGATGGGATGAGCCCCCTCCCCGTCGGGTTCACGTCCAGCGACGGTACCAGCGGCTTGTGCTTCAAGCTGCTCTCCTCCGAGCTCTGGTTGCTGCTGATACTGGCCACCTCGTGTCTCTTCCTGGGCAGCAAGCCTTCCGTCCTTGAGCTCCTCACATCCGGGAAGAGTTGAGCCTGCACGACACTGCGCTTGAGTCCGGATGCGTGTAGTCGCTCTCCCAATAAGCGGCGGGCCTCAGAGGAGTACTTCTCGGGGTCTTTGGACGATACCGCACTCGTTTTAGTTGTTTGGAGCGCGGTTAAGGGGCGCCGAGGCGTCGAGAGCACGGCCGACAGCGCTGGGAACGTCGCCTCTCGCTGGCGCTTGGAACCTGTAACCAGCGGTAGCGGGCGGCGACGTGCACCGCGAGTGCGAGGACGCGGCGTACCGGGTCCGGGTGCGCCGCTCGGTTCGGGTAGATCCTCCATTTCAAGAGTGAAGTTGAAGAGCCACAAAATGTGTAAATGTGGCTGTGACAAAATGTTAAAATATTGTAGCTGTAGCGAGGGGATGTAAATAGTGTTTCGATACATAATTCGCACTTAACGTTTTGTGCGGTTCCGAAGGGCCCCCAAGGCTTCGCACGCACTCCTCACCTTCCAGCGTCTCCGACACTGTCAGAACAGCAAGCCATTCAGCCATGAACCTCATCTCCAAGGTCGCCGGTCTGTACCAGAAGTCCATCGGCAAGTCACTCGGCATGTACGGCCTCAAGTACGACGACGCACTCGTGGACACGGCCGCCGTGCAGACGGCGCTTCACTGGGTCAACGGCGAGGACTACCAGGCCCGCACCAAGCGCATCGCTCGCGCCACCGACTGCTCGCTTAAGCGCTCGTACCTTCCGGACGAGATCCAGGCCATTCAGCGCCCGCTTGACCATTACCTGGCCGACAAGGTCGCGGAGGCCGATAAGCTCGCTAGCGAGCGCGCCGACCTCACGCGGTGGTAAACAGGCTTTTATCGGTCTGCTGTTCTTCTCAGAGAAGCGGCAACTACTGAAGAGGGAGCTTTCTTCAGATAGAAATTAGGCGGGGAAATTCAGGGCGCTATTGAGAAGCTATGGGGCGACGGAACTTCCACTCACGGAGGTTTCTTGTTGATGCGGCCATACACGCAGCAGATGAACGATGAATGAAAAACAACAGAAAAATGACAAGAACTGAAGCTTTAGTGAAAGTGCTCTGGTGGTGAGGTCGCTTGTGGTTGCAGGTGACCGTTCCAGGCGAAGAGTCACTGCTTTTGTTTTGTCTTTAGATTTTGAGAAGGGGATGTTGGGGTCTTCTTCTTGGTCAACTGTAGGAGCGAAGCCCCCGCGACCACGGCCAGTGAGTGCGAGGCCTACCGGAAAAGTGCTGAGCGCGCGGCCGGAGATGGCGTCTTACAGCAGGAGCAACTGTCCGGAGGAAGAAGAAGTAGAAGTGGTTGAAGACGACGATGAAGAGGAGTTCGGCGCTGCGGCCGAGCGAGAGCACCAACTGCGGCAACAGGTGCAAAAGCAGCCTCAGCATCAACGTCGACACTGGTCCGGCAAGCAAACGCCTCCAGGTACAGTAGTAGGAGGCTTTCTTGGTCTATGCATGGTAATGAGATGCAGAGAACTGAGGTGCAAGCTCAGTGATGATTGATCCAAGGTTCCGGTCGAAAGCCAAGTTCCGGCCTTCGTCGGCGCCGGCAGGGCGACCAAAGTCGGCGTCAACTGCCCGAGGAGCCCAAGACGACGACGAAAAGTCCAAGCGATCGGCTGCATCCATCTCGATCGCGTACTTGCGCGCTGCTGCCGAGAAAAAGAAGGCCCGCGACCGAGAGTTTGCGGTGCGTACAGAACCTTTGGCCATTCTTTTGGCGTTTGCTACGCGTTGGTTACCCGTCGGCTTGCTAGCGAGAGCTCTTTCGCGAAGAGAACGAATTCAAGAAGAAGATCTCAGTCAAGATCGAGCAGGCGAACAAGATGATGACGGCGGTCGGCAGCTCCAAGTCCTTCGCTGCAGCTCCTGTACGGCTCATGCCGGTTAAGAAGACTCGCCACGCTCTGACCTTGCGTGTTCGTTTTCACATTCCAGGACCGAGACGGCATCCACATGATTAAAGTGCTGGATCCAGTGGGCGGCGATCGTGTTATCTCCGTAGAGATTTTCCATATCCTCTCACCTGCCCACTCCAATGCTTGCTTCTCCTTTACTATACACTGCTCCACGTTTCCTTAACCTGCTCTTCCTCTCTTCACTCCGCGAATTCGAGCAGCTTGCCACCGTTCCTCTGGGCCAGACCATGCAGCTCCACAACTCGTCTTCAAGCTCAACTAACGCCCCCAACAAGCAGTCCAGTTCCACGTCGTCACGCTCCAAAAGCTCCATCCATCGTGGCAGTCTAGCTCCTCGAGCAGACCGCATCGGTGCTCGACCGTCTAGTGCTTTTCGTGAGCCCCAGTCGGAAGTCGACGGTTCCCGCTCGCGCGCAGCCAAGATCAAGCCCGCTGACCGCTCCCACGTGCAAGAGGAACTACGCGACGTTTTAGAAGGCACCATCGAGCTCACCAAGGTGCTCCAGGAACAGCTCCACGAGCTCAAACTCAAGGGCTGGAACGTCGCGCCACGCACGTGATGGTCAATGAAATTTACAATGAGACAGTAGCTCTTCAAATATGACATTATATTCAGACAATATATTGCTCAGTCATTGCACACAATCAAAAATGGACTCGGAGGCGTCGAACGCCGAGCGAACGGCGCGCTACCTGCAGGACGAGAAGCTCAAGCAACAGGAGGAAGGCGCAGATGGGAACAAGAAGATGTCCTGTCGGTGGTTCCTGGACCGATCGTTCTTCTGCGTCAGTACGTCTCTTGCTGCAGGCTATGATCCGTCGCTTTGAGTATGTGGAGGAGAATGGCGGAGACTGAAAATAATTGTTGCAATGCACCAGCGCCTGGCAACCAGATGGAGCATTTTTACCGCTACGGCCAAGTGGACGAGTGCAAGTTCACGTGGAAGAACATGTACCTGTGCTATCGGTCCAGCATGATGGACGAGGACAAGCGCAACGACTTCCTCAAGGACACGCCGCTGGACGCGTCCAAGGTGCCGCACGTCACGGACGTGTGGGATCAGAAGGACACCCCAGGCTGGTAAGGAGATGAGGCGTATGTGGCCCTGACGTGATAGATGTCTCTCGTTTTTAAGACCTGGACGCTTGAATTCCACTCACTCACTCACTTCACTCGCTTGGAACCTTGTTCGGTGGCTTATGTGCATATTGCTGGGCTCTCTCCTGCCTTTGCCCACTTGATTCGACTAACCGACCCCACACCCCACCTTTATCTAATCCTTCAGCCATTCCTCCATGCCATGCAGGTCGCCAGGCAGAGCTGACGGCAGGTTGTCATCGCCGTGACCTATAGGCATCGGGAGCGAGTCCAGCGAGGATTCTAACAAGACGTCTAGCGGGTCTAGCGTGTCACCAGTCGGGTCTGAGAACGGGATAGGCTCGCTGCTAGCAGCCGCGCTACCGTTGCTCGTCGGCGGTGCCGGGGCAGGAGACGCGGCCTGGTCCAACGGCGAGTTGGCGTCTCCGCCGACGTTAAAGCTCCGCATAGACAGCAGGTCCAGCTCGTTCTCGATGTTCTGCGTGAGCTGGAAGTCAAAAGCTTCAGTGGAGAGCGGCGGCAAGCCGGCGAACGACTTCTTTGAGTTGATCTGGAGGTTCAGCAGCGTGTCGAGGTCTCCCGTCTCCTCGTAATGTTCAAAGGCCCTGTGCAGGGCCGAGTCGTCCGACGCGATGAGCAGCATCTTGAGCGAGTCCTTCTGCTCTTTGCTGATCTTACCGCTGGCCGCCAGCTTGTTCACGAGCCAGAACTTGGACGACAGGCTGCGTCCACGCTTGGACTTGCGTGAGTTACCGCGTGCGGTGCCCGCCGAGGCTGTAGGGGGTTGCATCTTCCCCACAGGCTTGATCATCGGCTTAATCATGGGCTCAGGCGCCACTTTGGTGGCCGCATCTCCGAAATTTAAGTCGTCGGACGGCGTCAGGTCCGACCCGAAGTCCGAGGGCATGTCGAAGTCCAGCGTGTCCATAATATCGAGCAGCTCGGGCGGGGGCCCCGTGGCCTCGTTGAGCTGGAATCCGTCCAGGGACAGCAGGTCTCCGTCCCGGATGGACCTATCCAGTGCATTCTTGCGGATCACGACGCCCTTCTCGCTCTTGGACTTGGTCGGGTGTAGCAACACCTTGCACTTGGCCAGAATACTGGGTGCCGGGTCGTCGTCCGAGTTGGTGATGACCTGATAGAAGTCGCCCAGCACGCCTTCCCACTCGAGCGGCCGTTGCAGACACACGAGCGACGTGACGCTCGTCAGCGGGTTCAGCAGCAGCACGCGAATCACCTCGCCCATGTTGGGAATGGCAAGCTTCTGGCAATTGTGTATGTGGCCCCGTAGAAAAAAAGCCAGATGGTAAATCGCTGTAATTGGTCGGAAAACGACTTCTAAAATCGTGGATTGGGTGAGGAAAATGCATGAGGAGGATAAGAACCGCTGTCGTCATCATATTGCACATGCTGGAGCGGCGGGGGAATCGCTAAGGAGGGCCCTCATCGGGGGGGGGTCGTTACAACACGGCCAATTGAGACAACATATGGAAGTGTGCAACTCCAAAAATTGGCAGGTCATGGTTATGACCCAAGTTGTCTGTTTCGGGTCATTGGTGCTGTTTAGACAGCGATTTGAAACTGAAATCTGGAAAAAATCGTGAGATTTCTCCAGGCTTCAGGGAAATCGTGTTTAGCTCCGGCTCATTTCGACTGGAACCGTGTAAAAATGGCACTAA
>KV736657.1:0-11864 GCA_000500225.2 Phytophthora pinifolia | reverse complement strand
TAGTTGAACGCAGAATGAAGAGTGAGATTCCAGAGCTGAGAGCCCTTTTTATCTGTTCCTATCCTTACCTTTACGCCATATTTTGCCCTTCGGCGGTCCAGCGGATCCCTCTTGGATCCTGACGCCAGATTCAAGAGGTACCTTTCAACACTCCTCCACGCTGGTGCCGATGGCTTTCACGCACGCTTAGTGAAGCCCGACAATCGTCCTCAAATCCGCCAGGCGCGGCGCTTCCAGAGCCTTGGTGAAGGTGTCGGCCGGCATCGTCTCTCCTTCCAGGTACTCGGGTTTAAGCACGCCGCCCTTCGCGAACGCACCGACGAACTTGACCCGCACGTCGATGTGCTTCGCCTTGCTGGCCGATCCCTCGCCTTCGAGCTGCTTCACTGCCGCTTGGTTGTCCACGCGCAGCGACATCGGAACGCTGACCTTGATCCCCAGCTCGCCAACGAGCTCTCGCACACCGAGCAGCTCCGTGGCCATCACCGAGGCCGCGGTGTACTCGGCCTCCATGGTGGAGAGGCTCACTCCAGTCTGCTTACGGCAGACCCACGCGATGCCCATGCCGTCCACCGTGCCGGTCACGGACTTCCTGTCCGCCTTGTCGGCGGCGAAGTCTGCGTCACTGTAGGCGACTAAAGTTAACTTTGTAGTAGGTCTCAGTGAAGACACCTCTAGGGGAGCTGGCACTCCCTGAACGCTTATGCCAAGTGTATTCTCCTAGGCAAAAGGTAAACTGTCTGTCTTGCTACTCCTANCACTACGTTCCAACCAGCTTGATAGGAGAGTCGCAGTTGCGATACCATCGCCCTATCCCAGATACTCTCCCAGGTTGCGATACCATCGTCCTATCCCAGATACGCTCCCATCATCTGTAGCGGTGTGTGAGGCTTTCATACCAACAACCTACTACAGTCCCCCCTCAAGCCTCACTCAACCTCGTGAGATCGCCTTGGGTGTGGTGCAGACACTCGTCATACCACTAGACATTGCCTGTCAATTCAAATGAGCGACTCTATGAACCAACATCATGTTGTTGTAAGTCCAGCTCGTGGTCACGACCAACGGGTCGTCCGCAGCGCCCTTGCCCTTCATTTGCAGCCGCAGACCCTTGGTGCCGGCGAGATAGCGTGCCACGCGCTTCAGTCGGACATCGTGGGGATGTGGGTGCGCCGCGAGGCCTTGTGGACAGCGAAGGCGATGTCGGGCCGCGTGCACCGCGCCACCCACATCATACTCCCCACGAGCGACTGGAATTTGCGAACTGTAATGTCACGGTCTCCTCCAGTTGTGGGCAGCACCTCGTCCGTCGACTCGTCGACTTCGTAGGACTCGGTGCCGATGGGGGTGCGCACTCCGTGCATCGAGGCCATCCCGTGTTCGCGCAGCATCTCGTCGATAGCGAGTTCTTGGTCGAGGTTATAACCCTCCACGTCGTCGTACATGACCCTCATACCGAGGAAACGGCTCGCGGGTCCCAGGTCCTTAATGGACAATTCCGTGAGCTCACCGAAGAACGCGTCGACGGCCTGCTGCTGCATGCCCGTGACCAGCAGGTCGTCGACATACACTCCAACGACCAGTAGGGTGCCCTCGCGGCTCCTGAAGTAGACGCACGAGTCAGTGAGGCTCTGCTTGAACCCCAAATTGAAGAGCGTCTGGTGCAGGAGCTGGTTCCACAGGCGCCCGGCTTGCTTGAGTCCGTACAGGGCCTTCTTCAGTTCCAGCACCAGCTCACCGTCACTGGAAACTCCGAGCCGACGGCGCACATCTTCTGGAATGTTCATACCACGGGTAGATGTCGTGCTCGGCCTCCTTCTTAGCCTTCACGTAGGCGTTCGGGACGTCGCCGTGCTTGGCCGGAACGCGCCACTTGCGCGCGAGTGCGAATACGAGCTTGACGCTAGTCATCTCAATGACTGCCGAGAACGTGACACTGTAATTAATGCCCTGCTCCTGCTCGTTCCCACACGCGACCAGCCGTGCCTTAAGGCGCTCAATGACACCCTCCGCGTCCACCTTGGTCTTGTAGACCCATTTGGTGTGAAGCGCGTGGGCGCCCTCCGGCTTGCGAATGATCCGCCACACGCCATTGTCCTCGAGCGCGCGGAGTTCCTCGCCCATCACAGCAAGCCACTTGTCTTTGTGCTTGCTGCTCATGGCGTCTTGGTAGGACTTGGGGTCGTACTCCGCGACGCTGTTCACCAAGTCGCTCGTCGGCCCTTGCGACGGCGCGGCTTCTGCCGATGCACCTTGCCCATTCTTGGCCACGGAACGCATCACGTGGCGCTCGCGCGACCACTCCTTCTTCTTCCTCTTTGAGTTCTTGCGCTTCTTCTTGCCCTTGGCGTTCGTGGCCGCGGTCGACGAGTCCTGACTCTCGTTCTCCGCCGTGTCGCCAGCCTCAAGAGTCTCGTCGCCCTGCAGGTAGAGCCTCTGGACCTGCAGGTTCTGCTCGTTGCTCAGCGTCTCAATGTTCTTGACGTGCTGAGTGGTGACTACCACGCGGTCCTTCGGTAAGTAGACGCGGTAGCCCTTCGTTTCCTCGCCGATGCCCACAATCATGCCGGTCTGAGCACGCTGGGCGAAGTTCTTCTTGCGCGGGTCTCTGTGCACGGTGCACAGAGAGCCGAAGACCACAATCTCGCCGAGCGGGGGTGTGTGGCTTGTGAGCACCTTGAGCGGCGACGCCCGTCCAGTGTTTGCGTTCGTGGGGGCGCGATTGAGGATGTAAGCCGCGTACTGGACCGCGTCGCCCCAGAACTTCAGCGGGAGGCCGCTCGCGAAGATCATGCACCGTGCCATGTTCATGACGGTGCGGTGCATGCGCTCGGCCTTCCCGTTGCTCGGCTGATTTCGCGCCTCGCTGCGCTGTCACGCCACGCCGGTGCGCTTGCAGAAGAGGTCCACGTTCTCGTACTCTCCCCCGGAGTCGGTGCGCAGAACGTAGACCCTGCAGTTGAACGCCTTCTCGAAGAACACCAAGAAGTGTTCGAACATCTTTGCTGCCGCATCCTTGGTGCGCGCCAGGAAGACGCGGCAGTAGTTGCTCTTGAAGTCGATGAAGTTTACCATATACCGGTTTCCGAGCCGGTCCTTGGGGGTCACGGGGCCCTTCAGATCCGAGCAGATCACCCCACCCACCCGATCGATGGGTGAGTGGGCACCAGTGTCCTTCTTGGACCTCGCGTTCTTGGGCTGCTTGCCTTCCGCGCACGTGAGGCAATTCACCCTCTTGTGGTCGGTCAGGAATATGCCCGAGCTTGGGTCCTTGGCCAACCGCTCGATGGAGTCGTAGTTGATGTGCGCCATGCGCATGTGGAAGTGCAGGAGAGTCCCTTGCTGGACGTCGCTCGGCACCTCCGCAGACTCCGTGACCTCCTTCGCCAACGCGGCCATGATCACGTCCGACGATAGATCTTACTTTGCCATCGCAGTGGCCGGCACGACCAGCACGTTGCGCTGCACGTCAACGTCGGAAGCCACTCGCCCACCGTCCTTGGCGGCAACCACACGCCGCCCTCCGCGCTTGGTCAACTCGAAACCGCGGTTATCGAGCAGGCCGTACGAGATCAAGTTGTGCACCACGTCTTTCGCGTAGTACACGTTGGTCAGCTCCACTGTCTGTGGCTTACCGCACACCGTGACACTTAGCATGACACTGCCACGCTTCGTGACACTGAGCGGGTCGCCGTTGGGCTGCACGCACTTGTCAGCGCAGTCCCCAGCGTCGACCAGGTACGCGGCGTCGTTGACCAAGTGCCTGCTGGACCAGCCGTCCAAGATCCAGAGCACATTGGCTCCATCGGTCTTCTCGCCGACGGCCAGCGAAAGATGGCCCTTGTGCTTGAGGTTCGCGCACGCTGCGCGGAGGCGACCCACGCGGCCGCACTCGTGGCAGCTGCGCGTCTCTTGACGCTGGTCGTGCACGGCGTTCACGGTCTCACGCCCGAGGGACTTCTTCTGGGTTGTCTCCGCTTCCCACGACTGCGCGAAATGCGCGAGCTCCTCGGCGTGTGCCAGGAAATCCGTCCTTGACTGGTCGACCTCGGCCATCAGGACCGTGCACAGGTCCGCGGACGCATACTGCACGATATTGGTGAGCACCATGTAGTCGCTGTTCCCCGTGGCCTCGGAGATGACCACGAGGTACATGTAGTGCTCTGACCATGATCGTTTGGGATCCTTAGAAGCCGTGAACAACTTCATCGCCTGCGCTGGCGTGATGTTCGTCTTGAAGGCGTCCAACATCCTTTCCATGACGTAGTGAAGGGAGGGGCACTGGCTCCACCAGGAGTCGACTTGCTTGTTGTAGTACCTCTCGGCCGTACCTGAGAGGTAGTGGCCGATGAGGTCCACCTTGACGTCCTCGCTCCAGGTGAAGCCGCACGATGACTGGCCGAGTTGAACTTGCCGGTCGAAGCGCCGACCCCAGTCCAGGAAGCCAGAACCGAGTCCCACGTAGAGATCCTTGCCGTCAAAAGCACGGATGGCGAGCTTCTCCTGGCGGGCGTCAGGGTACTTGACCCCCCGCCGTACTGCTGCTGGGCGGGCGCCGCTGGCTGCTGCTGAGCTAGAGCAGGTGGTGCGGGCCCCTGACTGCGCTCGAGCTGCCTTAGGAGCGCGCTCCTCCTGATAGAGCCGCTGTAGCTCGGACATGCCAGACTCGTGGGCTCCCACCTCCGCGTGGCGGACTGCGGGGCTGCGGCCGGTCGTCGTGGCACCAGGGGCGAGCCACCAGCGCCCAGCGAGTCGATGTGCATCCTGGAGCCCCGCCCCAGAGCCGACTGGAACAAGCTCGAGTCCGAGATCGGCTTGTGGGCCTTGGGGGACTCCAGGTGCTTCGCCATCTGGCCTTGAGACCCCTCCAGCTTGTCCAGGCGACCAGCAAGGCCTCGGAGGAGCCGCAGCACCTCCATCGTCTTGTCCACCTCCGTGGACGGCGCCGCAGCATCGTCCGTGTTGCCGTCGTCCCTTGCGCGAGCGGCGGCCTTGCTCTCCACTCCATCGGCGGAGTCGGCCCTTGCGCGGCCAAACTCCGTAGGCATAGGGCTCACAATCTGTTGGAAGTTGGTAGTTGAACGCAGAATGAAGAGTGAGATTCCAGAGCTGAGAGCCCTTTTTATCTGTTCCTATCCTTACCTTTACGCCATCTTTTGCCCTTCGGCGGTCCAGCGGATCCCTCTTGGATCCTGACGCCAGATTCAAGAGGTACCTTTCAACACCACTGCCTCTATGGCTATTACGTAGACATGTGTCGGACAGCATCAAGACGGGTGCAGACGCGAGGCTCTTCTTCACAGCGTAGAACGGGTCCTGATGTTCAGGACGCCAGTCCCACGATATGTCAAGGATGACATCGGCCCGCGTAGTCCTTCGTGTACTTGTGGAGGTAGTTCGCGAGGCCCAGCCATTGATGAAACTCCGTCTGGTTTTGGGCGTTGGCCAAGAATAGATCGAGGAGATCTTCTTTGGGTCGGTGCGAACGCCACTCTTGCTGACGTAGCAACCTAGCAACGGAATCTCCGGCGCGCCCAACACGCACTTCTTCAGATTTGCGTACAGCTATCCCCTGTGCTTTACGCACACCACGACGTCCGACGACCCAAGGCTGATCTTCGTGGCGCGGAGCGGCCGCACCGTGCGTTGCTTGACTCCGGTGCCACGAACAACTTCATTCGTGACGACTGCCTCGACCTACTCCGCCTCGTGTTCGCTTGCAGGTCCGGGCGAGATTGTTGTGAAGTTAAGTCCCACCGCGCTCCGCGGAGGGCTGTGTCGTCGTCATACACGTTCGACGTCTTCTCCACCAACGACGATGTCTGCTGAACTACGCTTTCGACCAAATATTGTGCATGTTCGCCACCAGCCCAAGATCGACTGGCTAGCCCGCTCGGTTCAACGGCGCGTCGGCTTCGACGTCAGTGAGGTGGTCACTCACCTTCTCGTCGCCCCGACGCCCCACATCGCAGTCGTGGATCGACCATCCGCGACTCAACCCCCACAGCAAGCGAGCGATGGTCCTCGTTGTGCGGGCCGTTGTCGGAACAGCCAACGTGTCATTCTCGCGAGCGCGCGAGGGCCTAAGGAACAACGCCGTCAATCAGAGGCTCCGCACGAATAGCGCGGTTGAGGGGACCCCGCTCATGCCGCTGCAGACGATCGGCGAAGACGCCGACGTCCGGACCAGTTGCGCTTGGACTTNGCCGCTGACCGAGACGTCGGCGAAGACGCCGATCGTCTCCAGCGGCTCAACCTGCGAGGTGCTCAACGTTGTAGAGTACTCGGAGGATTCCACGAACCGAGTACGGGCAATCGTAGTGACGAACCCTCACTCCGACGCGGTAACCATCGCGCGGCTTCCGGGCCTCCTGTGGAAGCATTTCCTCCGCGACTTGAAGGGGTGAGAATGCCTCCTCACCAGTTCTGACTCGTCAAACCCGTCCATCAGTGCATTCAGTGACGACGTGTCGTCCGAAGGCGGCCGAGCTCAAGTCCGCGCGCGAGGAGCGCTTTGTGACATAGTCTTGGCAGGCGCTGCAAGACTCAAGAAACCCGGTGTACTCGCGTACCATAACGTCTTCCCTGACAAGATCCCAGCGGAACTCCCTGCTGAGCGAGGAGTTCGGCACGAGCTCGACATCGTGGGATCGAAGTACTGACTGTGACAAGCCATCGATGACTTCTTCGAAGGGCGTCGCAAGGCCGGGCACGTGCGTGAGAGCATCTCTCCGTATTCGAGCCCGACGTTCTGCGTCAAGAAGGCGACCGGCGGATGGCGCATCGTGCGCGCTTTCAAAAGTTGAACGATGCTACCATCGGGCTAGGAAGACCTGTCGCAACCAGGGAACCCGGACCTCTATTCCATCCAGTAGGTTGCCGGTCCCGACCGTGTTTTGGATGAGCGGCCGGGGACTTGACGTCGGCGACGACCTCGGCACTGGCATGCACCGGTGCTGGAGCGCGAGATGACCAGGCTTGCGACAGCGGTAGCATACCAGCTATCGATAGATCGGGGGCTCGGAAAGACGTGACCTCGCCTCGGCTTCGATGGCATCGATCTCCATGGGCTCGGGGGCAGCAGCGCTCGCATCCGGCGTCAGCACTCGCGCGTAGGAGGACGTCACCGTGTAGCCCTCGCGCAGCGCGAGTGCGAACGCAGCTTCAAGTGTCACTGGGTGAGGTACCGAGTCATGCCCTCACGCATTCCAAAGATGAAGACGTGCACTTGAGAGGCGATGTCGATCGGGTTCGTGACGATGCACGACACCAGATGACGCGTCTTCTGCACATAGTCTCGCATGAACAGCTTGCCGTGTCGGAGAGCGAAGAACGTCGTGCGCGTTCGAGAATCATCTTGCGGGGGCTCGAATGCGGGTCGTAGGTCCTTCTGGATGGTCCCCAGGGTCGGAAAGGCGTCGGTAGCGAGCCTGCCGAGTACCCACTCCTTGACTTCGACAGAGCAGGAGGTTGACCTTCGCCGACTCAACCTCGAGGAGCCTCGAGACGATCGCGATATCGATCCCGCGCAACTTCCGGTTCAGTCTTGGCCGGCGCCAGAATACGCGGAGATCTCTATCTCCACGACATCGCCTCTCGTGGAGTCGTTACTCGTCGATTGGCTCGGCGAGCTCTGGTTTTGGGCGGCTTGGCGTTGGGCGTCTGGCGCTGCTGAACTCAGCAGCGTCGCGACGACGGCCTCGCCGGTCACCGCGGCGAGGCGATGGAGCCGATCGTCGTGGGAGGAGGGTAGCTCGCGTTCTGTCAGGATCCCACCAGAACCGTCCGTACCCAATACTTGACTCATCGTGCTCCTGGGCTCGATCTTGGTTTTTGGAAGGACTACAAAGTGCTACCAGGTGTAACGGGCCAGGTGCGTCTGTCACTAGCGTCCACGCGTCTCTCTGGATAGTTATATTCCTTACCCCAAACCCTTCAAGAGAAAATCTCATGTCTCATCAGCCACAGACACTACAACCAGAATGCTTAAATTTATCACATACAAACTTTAATCTGCGGATTTTGCTGCGTCGAAGCCTGTTGCGGACATCACTGAATAGTTTCACCTCTATAAATTAGATTCTGCAATGCCGAATTGAAAGGGTTAACATAAATGGACTAGATTGGCTTATAGGGGCTGATGAAGAAGTTCGTTTACGCACCGATTTTTGCGTCAGCAGTGACATGGCGCAAGTCATTCGATTGCGCACCGATAGTTCCCAGCCGACTAACCCGTCCTTGCCTGATAAAGTAGCTGCTTTGACTCCGATCTCATTCTTCAATATTTTTGCTACTGCTCAAGTCAAACCGCAAGACCCCCGCCAAAGTCGCTTTGCCTTATGCGCTAGCACCCCCACCAAGACGCTTCCTAGTGGAGTCAATATGCCCGTCTGCACTCAAGACATGCTACCGTCATATCGACACTGCCCAATATCACAAGAACGAGGAGAATGTCGGTCGTGCCGTCAAAGATTCGGGGATTCTTCGTGAAGATGCTTTCGTAATGACTAAGCTGTTTTTTAGAGCTGGAGCTACAACAACACCATGACCGCTACGAAGGCCAGTAATGAGAAGATCGACCTCAGCTACATCGATCTGTACCTGGTGCACGCACCTTTCGACCCCGAGGGCCGTGAGGAAGGGTGGCGCGCCATAGAAGACCTTCACGAACAAGGAATCGTGAAGGACAGCGGGTGTCAACTTCGGCGAGTCTCATCTCGAGATGGTGACCAAGACAATGCGTTCCAAGCCCGCCGTGAGCCAAGTGGATCCGGATCCGTGGATGATGCGTCTGACGCCGGTCAAGTACTGCCAGGAGCACGACATCATTCTTCTCGCCTCTGTCCAGAGCTCGCAAAATGGAGGATTCGACGCTACTTGAGATCACGAACGAGGTGGGAGCTACGCCAGCTCAAGAGCTGGTGGCTTTCAGCTCGCCAACGACTTCGTCACGTTGGTCGAGCCCGTCGACGCCGGGCGCCAAAAGACCAATCGGGCGGTATCAACGTCAAGCTAACCCCGACGCACTGCTCTGAATGAGTATCTCGTGGTGGGCTGGGATCCGACAAAAGCCCATGCTGTGTAGAATGCAGAAGGGGGGGGGCTGGAAGGCAGCCGCGGTGGCCGATTTGTCCTTGGCATACGTCGATGCAACAGCAAGATGCTAACCTTTCTCTTACTCCTGAGTCATTGTCTCTTGAGAAGTTCGAGCGCAGTTTACGACACTGTGTCTCGTGCCTGGGTTTCCCTTTATGACAACTAGGTGCATAACTCTCGACCTCTGCATAATGAGGAAATATAACAAACACAGGTTATAATCTGATTAACACATTAACTCATCACCCTCAATACGCACGGACAGTCGCTGCCCCGGTACACGGCTGCGCACAGCTTCCCAGGGAGGGGATGAGCACGCATTGTGCATCAATTTGTTGTGGTCCACACCAAGATGTGTTGGGTGGTGAGCAAGCCCTCCAGGAAACAGACCAGCAAGTCGCCCGCGACGCCTAGCGCACACCGAAGGACAATGCCGGGCCTCAGCGCGTCGGATCTGCCACTGGGGACACGGTTCGTGGCGAAGACGAGCAGGTACCCGAGGAAATCGTGCCGGAGACGCCACAGAGCAGTGCGTGCAGCTCTCCTGACGCGCAGACAACTGATAGCCGCATGGAGCCGCCCAGCACTCCGCCCACCGCTGAAGCAGCCCTGAATGGTAGCGGAGAAGCTTCCCTCAGGTCTCCAGATAGTTATTCACCCGAGCAGAGCTTCGAGGAGTCTTCTGTGAATCAGATTATCGACTTGGTGTCGCCTGGAAGCGACGGTGGCAGGCAAATAGGACGTAGATGCACGACCCAAAGGCAAACCAGTGATCACAGGGACGCAATTGACGCAGGACGTCGAAGACCCAGCCGTCGCTCGGCTCTCCTTGGTATTCCTTCCTGGTGTAAACGACGCCCATCTGCGCCGTCACCGCGATGGCCTCATATCTGCGGTTGTTCGGCGCGACGAAAACGCGAGGTGCTGGCAGTGAGATAACTCGAAGAATGCAGCAGGCCCCAGCGCGAACGACATCCAGGTCTTGGTCCTCTGTCACGCCCAACAACTTCTCGCGCGCCAACTCCGAAACCCTGCGCGCGAGGGTTGGTGCCGGACAGACGGTAAACTCGAATTCTTTTGCACTCCTGACAGCGCTCCTGAAGAAGAGTGCTCATCTTGAGCCTGCGAAGCATGCGTGTAGTCACGCTTCAACAGCGCGTTGAACGTCTCCGCGGGATTGTTCATGGAGGCGACGCCACTCGGCCTGGCGAGCACCTCCCACCTTGGAGCGGCGAGCGTACAGGCTCTCCAACTGCTCGCGCGCCTCCGGGCTGCTGTTAAGGGCCTTGAACTTGGCCGCCTTGAAGGTCTTGGCATGATAGAGGTCACACCCGCTCCTGGTTACAGCACATTTGGTCAGGTGACGGCGCTTTCGTGATATTGGCACGAGCCACTGATCCCGCGCCAAGATACGCCGCCAGCCCAAAAAGAGAAGGCGTGCCTGTTCGGGATCGAACACACGTACGCGGCACCTCTGTGCCAACCGAGTCGAGAAATCTCCGCGCTTGGAGCCACTGCACACGTTGACAGCAGTGACAGGGAAGTGTTAATTAGCAGAAGCAGAATAAAAAGCGGTGTAGTTACCGTGCTTCACATCCACGTACAATTGGACCTGCTCTGAGCTTGGTGTGATACAGCGTCGGCCAACATCGACGTCGACGTAGTTACTGTTCACGGACTTGGTGTTGTTGAGCAAAGTGTATCCGCTGTTCTGCTTACAGCGAGCGGCGGTTGCCTCTCCACCGCTGCGGGGAACTGTGTCATATTCGCCCAGCACGTTCCCCACGACGAAGAGTCGTCAGCAGGTCGATGGCGAGGCTCCGACGACGAACGGCTTTCAGCGCGACGGCCCTCCACCACTGACGGATAGCGCTGGTACGCAGCGCTGGATTGTGGATCATCTTGTCGAGCACCGCGACCCAACTCCCAGTAGGCGCGGCGCTCATCACCGCGCCGGTACCATTCCGCGCCCCCTCGAGTATCGCGTTCGCTAAGGATACATGGGAGCCTCGATCCAACTTGCTCGCCGACGTTCCAGATACTGTGGCGGCGTACGAGGCCGCGCTTGCTCGGCCTCAGCCCGACGCGGTGGTGTCCATTCCCGCGGCGCTTCGATCGACGCGCAGGCGCGGGTTCATCGCCAGCGCGCCTAGCCTGGTCGAGCGCGCGCTCGTACCAGCCGATGAGACGGCGGATCCCGTCTCCAAGAGGAGCAACTTCGACTTCAGCTCTCCAAGCTTCAACAGACGGACGACTTGTCCCCGACGAGCAGTGCGGGCACCTCCCCAACACGTTCACGTAGCAGAAGCGGTCTTCATCCCAGCACGAGTTGTGGAGGTCCTGGCGCAGCGTGCCCGGACCATATCGACTGCGCGCAGACTCGCAAGATAGCGGCGAAGTCCGGCTCAACGTTCCAGCGGCGGATGAAGGCGTTCCACGACGGCCTCAGCGAATCTTCGCGGGCTCCGGCGACAGGCTTGCCGCGCGAGGCGAGGAAGCGGCGGAACTGCTCGCGCATCTCGGGCGCGGGCGCGGGGTTCACCGCGCCGCTGATGTCGTAGAGCTCCCAGCGCGCCAGCTCAGTCTGGATGCCCTCGCGGGTGTTCGTCTGGCTCATCTCCGTTGCTTGTGTGTTCCGAGGCCGATTCAGTTGTGCGGCCTCGCTCGCGTCGAAGTTCCTCGTCGCTGCGAGAGCGTGCGCACGCGCACGCTCGATAGGCCGTTGGCGCCGACGTTCAGCCATTACCGCTCCCCGGTCCCCGTCGTCT
>KV736642.1:0-12832 GCA_000500225.2 Phytophthora pinifolia | reverse complement strand
CCGAAAAATAATTCTGTATTTTTGATAAAACTATTTATTTTCGGGTTAGCATCACAATATAATCTATGTGGACCACCTGGTGTATCTTAACATGAGACACAAGCCATTTTTGAATAGACCCTCAACCCAGGTTGCGCCACGAACGCCATCGGCTCTTTGATGTCGGAGATGATCCTATTATTAAAGATTGACAGTGCGTGTTGGGATGTAGCTACTGTCGAGAGCTGGTTGTAGATCGGTAGTTGCGAATACGGCTGCAATAATTTATTGCTTCGCAACCAAGTGTTCTGTTATTCATTTCCGTTCCTGCACGCATGCAAACAACTATGTATTTATTTCATTCTCTATCAGTAGTTATATATTGAATAAAGGGGATGCCTGGTCGGTGGAGATGCCAGCAAGTAAATGTCTTATCTCCGATGTCTATTCGCCGATGTGAGTCATCGACAATGTTACAGCATCATCAAAGATGGAAATGATGTTATTATATGCGGTATAGCCAAGGTGCCAGTCGCGTTCTCAGATCTGAGGATGTCACAGCTCGGCCAATCACGGCGCTTACCCGTGTCCGAGTGGATGGCAGAGGAGGTTGCACTTCCCGACAAGTGTCTTCGCGCACAAAGGTGGAATGAGCCTGCACTCTTTACTAAGCTGCCTCAAACTTGGAGTCTAAGTGAGCAAGCAAGCAATCCCTATAAATTGTCAATGGTATGCCCTATATCCGACGGCTGCGAGTCCGCAGCACCGGTGGAGGCCCCCGTGGTTGTGAAGGTGAACAAGTCCAAGACCCAGACGTTCAAGGAGGTGATGCTGGGCATCTGCGGTGGCGTGGGACCCGCCGCAGGGCTGCTGTTGCACCAGCTCATCCTAGAGAACACTGACAGCGCCGGAGAGGATCAGGGCCACCTGAACGTCTGCCACTTCTCGCGCTCTGAGGACATGACGGACCGCACCAAGTACCTGGTCTTCGCAGCCAGCTCTCGTGCCGACGCAACGGACTCTGACTCTGACTGTGGATTTACAAGCGGGGACGCTCCTTGTTACAGCAACAACTCAGTGAAGGAAGTGGAAAATCCGGCGTGCGGCATGGCACGCACGTTCGCCATGATGCACGCCGCGGCGTCTGCAGGACGGGCACGACTAGTGGTGGGCGTGCCGTGCAATACGTTCCACGCACAGCCTATCTGGGACGAGTTCATTCGGCGTACGGGAAATGCGAGCTGTGTGCAGCATATCCACATGCTGGAAGAGACGGTGGCGTTTATCGCACGGAAGCTGCCGGCGTGCAAAAGAGTTGGATTAATGTCGACGACGGGAACGCGCAATTTGCGTGTATACCATGATCTACTGGAGCCCCGTGGGTACTCCGTTGTAGAGGTGAATGCTGGAGCGATGCAGCAGGAGTTACACGAGTCGATCTACAACCGCGACTGGGGCGTGAAGAGTACTGCTCCAGCCGTGTCTCCTCGGGCAGAGACCCACTTTCACCGCTATGCACTGCATTTACGTGATCAAGGAGCTGAGGTCATCATCCTGGGCTGTACTGAAATTCCATTCGTGTTCGCAGGCAAGACCCACTTTGCAGGTATTCTGCTCATAGACCCAATGGTGGCGCTGGCGCGTGCCATGATTCGCGAGGCTGACCCATCTCGTCTGAAGAACGAAGATTGCAGCAGTGCTGCTCAGGAGGTATCAAGTATCTATCCTGTCGAGTCTATGAGCGTGCCCATGGCTTGCCCTGTGGCTCTGGCACCACTGAAGTATGTCGGTACGCCGACCACAACGCAACCATCTTCAGGGACGCCTCACGCCAATAGTTCGTGATACAATGTATGTAGACTAGAAAACCTAGAATCATAATTTTGAATTTACTAAATGTAATGAGAGCCCGGTGCATTGTACTAGTTACATTAGCGATGAGAGCTGGTTCAAAAAGTCCGTAGCCTTCTCGGCTGCTGCAGGATCGACCACAGCGCTTGGCGGTGCCGAACTTCCACTGGCCGCTTCTTCCTGCTGCTTGCGAAGACGCTCCAAGCGCAGTTGCTTCCTTGTCTTCCTGTCCGTTGCACCTGACGAAGACGAATGCGCTAACGACTGCGCGAGCGTCGCTCGCTCATGCACTTTCTTCAGATGGGTCTTCTCCGTCAACTTGAGCCGCTTCTCCCATTGAGAGACCACGAAGCTGCCCCCCTCAGCATTACCCTCTCCATCTCGGTCCTCAACAAACAACTCACCACCCCTTCCACTCTCACCGCGAGCCGGAGGTTCATCTCTCTGCTGCGTCTTCATGAAAGCGGCGTACTCCTCACTGTCCGTTGCCACAGCTCGCGTGCGTCCAAACTCATCTGTGATATCCACCATCGTCTTCTCTGGACTAGTGGCGCTCTTGGCCATGTACTTCTTTGCCTCAAAGTCCACGAGGAAGTCTCCTTTCAGCTGACTGTTGCCTCCTCCATTGGCCATCTCCTCGTACAGTTTTGCCTTCTTCCGTAGCATCTCCGTCGACCTTCTGCTCCACGCTTCTTCGTCGTTCTCATCCGGCGCTTCTCGCTGCCTCGCATCTTCATCCCGTCGATTGCGAGCCTCCACTCCGCTATTGCGGCGTTTTTTCACTCGGTCCTCGCTCGACCTCTTACCGGCGCCCCGAAGATGCGCATATTTGCCTAGACTAAGTGCTCCGTGACCCGAGGAACTGTCGTCGTCGTTCTCGGCCGTCAGAGCCTCATGCAGACGGCGCTTTCGCTCCTGGTCCTTCTGGAAGACGACGGCCTTAAGGTCCACGAGCGACTCGGCATCCACTTTGATGGCTTTGGCCTTGGACGGCACGAGCGCCGACTCGGTCAGGAACCCGAGCGACATTGATGCTTGTTTTTTTGACGATAAATTGTAATATTGTGACATCGTCAAAACGGGTTTGTGATTTGGTCCGGATTTGAGCACTTCAACTTGTTGGTGGTTTTCGAGCTAATTGTGTCTGCATGGCTTCCTCTTCGTCACTCTCCGAACGTTGCTGGCGCTGTTCGGGCGTCATGTTCCAGCGCAAGCCAGCCAATACTCACGTGGTAGCGGTGGCCGCGGAGGCAGACGCTGCGACTACGAACCTAGAAAAAGGGGCCGTGACGGACTCAACGCCGTCAATGGAGCAGAATGCTTCTACGAGTATCAAGCATACTACCAGCCGAATTACCAGCAGTAAAACAGGTATTCAAGCTATACCGGCCACCCCAGAAACACCCCGACGAAGCAATACGTGGACTCGGTCGACGGGTAGTCTGCTCAAGCTGGCTTCAGACAATGCCAGCATTAATGTGCTCCGGATGTCGCTGTTTGAGCTGCACGAGCGGATGCGTTATCGCTGGGTGCTACATCCACAATCACCGCTCAAGACGTCCTGGGACCTAATGAGTGCCTTCATTGTCGTGTATTATTCGTGGATTATCCCTTTCATGCTATGCTTCGATTGGTACGTACCATCAGAGGCTACACTCATATTGATGAAGGTGCTCGACACGCTGGGGGTCCTGGATATTGCGCTGCGATTTCGAACAGGCTACATTGAATACGGCACCGTGGTGATGAATCCTCGCAAAATTCGTCGAGCATACGTACGCTCGATTTGGTTTCCCATCGACTTAGCCTCCTCGATTCCTTTCGAGTATTTAATCAAGAGCGACACTGCCAGCATCTCGACGAGGAAAACGATCAAAATGATCAAGTACATCAAGCTGCCACGCTTGCTGCGCCTTGGCCGCTTTTTCAGGTATCTCAAGAGGTACAAGGGCTACTCGAGCGTTACGATCACTCTCAACGCCGTGATTTTCTCTGCTCATGTCGCTGGTTGTCTGTGGGTGGCCATTTTGAAGCCGTGTGTCGACGCGATAGAAGCCACGCGGCCGCACTGTCAAGATGGAGGAGAGATGACTGTCTACTGGGTTGCCTTTCACCACGGTATTGTGTCACTTTTAGGCGTGTCCGCTACTCACGTGGAAGCAAATGATCGATTTCTAAGCGGGGGATACAATCATATCGCGAGCGACGACTTGGACAGTGCCGTCTACCTTTGGTCCAGCATAGTTTCCATTTATGGAGCAATTTTGGTAGCCATTGTCTTCGGAACCATCTTCGGCCTTGTGCAGAGGTGCTGTGGCTTGGAAATAACCTCATTATCATCACGGATGCATCGAGTAACACAAACTTTTTTTCTTGCCCACGTCGTAGCTGGAACAGGGCAGAAAATGCATTTCGCAAGAAAATGGACCATGTGGGCCACGAGATGGATGCTTTGGGTTTACCCAAGCCTTTGCGAGTACGTCGCGACCTGGATGAGCGTCGTTTGTTTTACTGAAATTATTATCTTTTTATTCTTTCCAGGCACGAGTTTCAGCGTATTATGACTACCTTTGGCTGAATGTACGGTAGGCTTCTTGATGCAATTGTCCGCGATAGGCACTAACTCCTACTGCTACGCATGCCACAGAACCGCGCTCTGTCCGAGGAGTTGAATTTGCTGCACGACCCGGGCATGTCGTTGACGCTGCGCCGACAGATTGCCATCTACCTTTTCAAGGACAACCTGCAGAAGATTCCGTTTTTTCAGCTGGCCACCGACGCCGTGCTTGGCATGATATGCATGCAACTGCACCAGGTCATCTACATGCCGGACGACTACATCATCCAAGAGGGCGAGATTGGCAAGGAGCTCTTCATGATCGTGAAAGGAATTGTACGCGTGTTGCCGCCAAACGCGTGCAAGAAACCGGAATCCGAGACGATCATTTTGCTTAGCGAAGGCGACTTTTTCGGCGAGATCGGCGTGGTGATGGAGGTCGAGCGAACGCGCAGCGTGAAGGCCGAGTGCATGGCGGAGCTCTGCGTGCTTGCACGAGAAGGGTTCGACAAGATTCTGGTGGAGTTTCCGGAGTTCGCGATTGCCATGAAGAAGCTCATTGTTAAGCGAGTCGGGGAAATGTGGAAGAACGGTGTCCCCGAGCGCTTGGAGAAGATGACAGCGCTCGCCGACGCCAAGATGAAGAGAACCATCCAGGCCTACAAGAACACGGACAAGCTGCGCAACAAAACGCGAGCGCTAGCCACGTTTCGCCCACGGCTGTCAAATCTGCTAAGCCCGAATGGTGGGATAACGCCCTGGGAAATTCGAGCAGACCAAGGAAGCGGGCGAGCAGGCGACGAGATCGTAGCTGCGGTTGTCGCTACTGCTGCTTCCGTTGCCTCGTCGGGTGTCAGTCATTCCACAGCGCCAGAAGAAAAGCAATCACTCGTACCAATTACGGAAGACGCCTACGATGATAGCAAGATCCCTTTGAGCGACAGACATGAGTCCCTTTCAGATCGAAGTTCGCAGGCTACAGGCGATGATGTCGCTGCTACTGCTGGAAGAACGAGGCCCGCACTCACTGGTCAACTGGGGCTGACCGACCGAAGATCACAACGTAGCGTCGGCCCCACGACAACGCCGACTGGCGCTGCTTCACTGCAGTTGCAGCAGCTTGAAATGCATCTCCGCCTGGTGGAGCAGACGATGGAGACGAGGATGAGCGAGCTGGACCACAAGCTGGAGCAGATCCTACGTCACTTAGCACCGCCCAAGGCGAAGACGCTGCCTCCTATCGTCTCAGCGCCCCTCACGTTCGGACGAGAAGGACCACCATCCCAATAAGTCAAGCTCGATCGGTAAAAATGCTTCAAGCGTGAGTCAGGACAGCGGCGCGCTTTCGGCGGTACTGGCGCGCGACCGGTGCGCGATGACTGCAGTGCATAAGGGCGGCGTTGTCGCCGTCTCAAATCCCGAGCACTGCATGCCCTCCGATCTTGAAGATCCAACCGAAGATCATCATCTTCGGTTTGGGATACTTCGAAGTATTACAGTAGTCGTTGCGGCAGCCCACTCGCCAGTCAATGCTGTGCGGTGTCCGAGGGGTGGCAGCATCTGAGACGATGCAACGCTCAAATGTGTCGGGATCCGTTTACCTTGCATTGTACACACGTGTGATTGACAAGTATTGATTGAGGGACTTCTCTTTTTCCTGTGCGCGCGAAGTGCTTCAGCAGTTTGATGCCATGATAAGCCGTCGCGAACGCGATATGAACGAGAAGAATCGGGGTAAATATGCGCGTTATCCTCCAAAACAAAGGTCTCAACAGATGGAGTTTTTTTGCCAGCAGGCAGCGGTTTCGACCTGATCTGGAGCGCCTGGCATTCAGGATAGTCTCCGCAGCTGGAGGGCTGCAGCATGGCCCTGAGCATCTGGCACTCGACTCTTGAACAACGGGATTATTAATAAAGCCTGTTTGTGGCGGTGTGCGCTCGGGTCTGGCGTGGCGTGGGACGAGAACACTCGGTTGCCCCATCGTGCTGTCTTTTCCTGGTGTCCCAACGGTGCACAACAAGGCTGCATGACGCTCGCCAGGCGCACAGGCCGCGCTGCTGGAGACCAGAGCCTGAATAACGCCGACCTTGGAGCGAGCAAGCGGTCATGCTGCTGGCCAGTGCACAAAGCGAGTCATTGAAGGACGGACGTCTATCTTCCGTTTCGCCAGCATTTGGCTATTTGTGTAAATCCAACCAAAAATAGTCCCAACAGACGAGCCGTAACTAGGGGTTGGGTTCCCAGAAGGCGGTTTCCATTCTCCGGCCCCCCTAGTGAAATCCAGTCAATTGTCCCGCAAAGACAGCACCCTAGCGCGACAAGCCGATGCGCGTTTCCGGCCTCTGCCGAAATATTGGGCTCATTCCGCGATCGATCGAGTGTGTTCAAAGGCAGTCTATACAACGCTTCAGTTGTTCTGCGGCCGCTTCACTTCACGGGACAGCGCGGCGAGCGGAGACACTCTATCGAGCTGATAGATGCAGCGCCAGCGGATCACTCTCTTCTCAGCCGAGGACGCAGACGCCATGGCTCTCCGAGAACGCTCTAACGTAATGCTGGGCTCAAGCCGCGGCCCCGGGCGCTTCGACAAGCGCAACACGTCCTACAGTATGCGCCCCAGTATGACCGTGTACGGCCACGAGAACGACGACTTCTTCGATGGCTCGGCCAGCTACTCGTCCGTGACGGAGCGCAGTGGCACGGGCAGCGCCGCCCCCAACCGCACGCGACTCAGCGTCTCCCCTGACCTGAGCGCCACCTTCGAGGACATCTTTGAGACGGACTGGGAGGGCTACATGTGGAAGCAGGGCCACGTGGTGCGCTCGTGGCGCTACCGCTATGCCGTGCTGTCCGGGACGACGTTCAGCTACTACGTGAGCAAGGACATGGCCAAAACGGACACCGAGAAGTTCCGCGGCCGCGTCACCGTCACGGGCGCCATGCGCGACCCCTGCCGCTCCAACGGCGTGCTCATCACCACCACCATCAACAAAATCTTCGCCATGTACACGCGCTCCACTATCGAGTGCGAGATCTGGATCAAGATGCTGCAGCAGGCCGTGCAGAACGTCAACAGCCAAAAGCCCGGTCAGAGTTTCAGCGGCGCCTCCAATAGCCGCGACTCGGACCTGCAGAGCAGCCGAGCGAGCCAGTGGAATCCGTCGGCCAGCGGCACCCTGCCGTTCACTGCTAGCAACTTACTCTCACAGACTGTGCGCTCATCCGGCGACTGGAAGGCGCGCAACTTAGCGACCATCAAGCAGTTCTACTCCATGTGGACGACCCAGTTCGTAGAGCAGACAGGCGTCGACGACTCGGCGACCAACCTCCTCTCTCTCTTCCCCATCTGCTCGCCCGAGATGGTCGTGTCGGTCACGTACCCGTGCGAGTTCCTGCCGTCCACCACGTTTTACGGACGGGAAGGGCTCGTGGACGTTGTGCTGGGCTTCTCTCGCTTCGTGCTGTTTAAGAGATTCGCCGTGTCGCGGTACATGACCACCAAGCAGCCCAACGTGCTGCAGGTGCTGGCCGCGGGGACCATCTGGAACAAGTCGCTCAAGCGCGAGTTCACGTTCACCACGCGCGACGAGATCCAGCTGAGCCCCGGCGGGCGTGTGCTGGGCCTCCAAATGCAGATCGAGGTGGACATTGCCGCGTTCCACATGTCGGATGCCGAACGGAAGGCGGCCAAGGCAGAGCGTGCGTTCCAGGCCTCAACTTCCAAGCGTGTGCTGTCCCTGTCGATCCAGCACTTCCACGTGAACCGTGTGCTGGGCAAGGGCACTTTCGGTACGGTCGTGCTGGCGGAGCGGAAGAACACGGGCGAGATCTTCGCGGTGAAGATCCTGGAGAAGAGCTCCATGTCCAACTACGACAAGCTGCGCACCAAGACCGAGATGCGGATCCTGCGCGACGTGCATCACCCGTTCATCGCGCCGCTGCGCTTCTCGTTCCAGAGCCCGTCTCGAGTGTTTTTGGGCATGGAGTACTACCCCGGCGGCAGCTTGTACACGCACATGAACCGCTTCTCCAACAACAAGGAGCACCGTGTCAAGATCCCGCTGGACTTGGACCGCGTCAAGTTTTACGCGGCTCAGATCGTGCTGGCGCTGTCTCACCTTCACGCCTGCGACATTGTGTACCGCGACTTGAAGCCTGATAACATCATGATCGATGTGGAAGGCAACATTGCTCTGGTGGATTTCGGGCTCTCGAAGACGAACGTGAACCAAATGTCCGGCGCGCGCACCATGGCTGGCTCTCCCGCCTACACGGCCCCGGAGCTGCTGAAACCGAAACGCTCGCGCGACTACGGCAAGGCCGTGGACTGGTGGTGCCTGGGCATCCTTCTGTACGAGATGCTGCTTGCGAAGCGACCGTTCCATCATCTGAACGTGTCGGTGCTGTACAAGCTCATCGAAAAGGAGTCCGTGAAGTTCCCGTCCAAGTGTGGCATCCACCCGGACGCGCGTAACCTGATCCTGGGTCTACTGGAGAAAGACCCGAACAAACGTCTCGGTGCTCGCCAGACCAGCGATATCCTCACGCACCCGTTCTTTAAGGATGTTCGTTGGAACATGGTCCTGCGCAAGAAGATCACCCCGCCGTGGGTGCCGGCGCCCATGTCGATGGAGGAGGAGCGCATGAAGAGCCCGGATATCAATTTTGACAAGTATCTCGCCTCGAAAACCGCGTCCACGGGCAACATCCTCAGCATCATCTTCCCCTGGAAGAGCGCGCACTCCCGCCGCCGCCGAGCAAGGTCGGAAATGGATTACGACTCGTTCGGCAAGTTCAGCTACGTGAGCGACACGACCAACTCGTTCCTCGTGGACGAAGACGAGATGCTGGACGCCGCCTTCACGGGTCGGCGCAGCGTCCAACTGCACACCCTGGCAGGCGAAGCCTGAACCCACTGAACAAAAGACTTGAGCCGTAGTTGTACCAGATGCACGTAGAACACAAGGTAAATTATTTTTTGACTGCGCGATTCACTCGTGTCTTCACTTGCTTCCTGGATGGTCCTTCAAGCAGACCATGGCCGCGTTACGCCCGCAGGCTCCCATGACGCCTCCACCAGGGTGCGTACCAGCGGAGCAGAAATACAGGCCGTCGATGGGCGCTCGATAGCTCGAATAGCCGGGCATTGGTCGCATCCAGAAAAGCTGAGGAAATTAGGAGCAAGCCGACACATCAGTGAAGCTGCACTGTGCGCCACAACGCAAGAACTCGCACCTGGTCTAGGCCCATAGCGCCGTGGAAGATGTTTCCCTTTGGAAGCGAGAATATCTGCTCCAGATCAGGAGGCTACTTGACAAGAAGCACCATATATTGACTGAGTGAGGACAAGAAAACCAACCCGACGTGTGGAGACCAGACGCACCGTGAGCATGTCATAGTCGATGATTGAGTTGGTGAATCCGGGGGCATACTCCTCGATGACTGAGAAAACTTGCTTTGCAAAGCGCTCCTTCGTCCCTGGCTCGCTCCACTTGCCATCCTAGGATGACGAGGGGTTGTTAGCATTTCACGACGAGCGGCAGATGCTAAAGGTGGATGCTCACCTTAGGCTCATACGGCGTGTACTGTACGAAAAGCAAAGCGATGTGTTTGCCTGTTGGCATACAGATCTGTGAGAGAAAACTTAACTTTGTGTGATAGTTATACATACACTGTACCTGGAGGAGCAATTGTTGAGTCCAGCGATGTTGGGAGGTTCATCTCAATTACAGGTCGTTTCGATGAAAATCCATGCTGGCTATCCAAGAAGGCATCCTCGATCTGTAATGCCAACAGTTCAATATAAGGCGCCTGCAGTTGTACCTCGCACCATTATCTGTAACATACCTGCTGCACCGAGTCCTCGAAATGAATCGTGCCGTAGTGGTTCGGCATCGGAACGTTCCCATTTCCGCCGTTCGGAAAGCACGTAAAGTTCGGCAGTCGATCAAGCGCCACATTGATCTATGAAAACAGTGGCAATATTGCTCCAGGGACGACTGTGGTCAAAACAACAGAAAAGGAGGCGTACCTTCGTCGATGCGGATTCACTGCTCCAGTTTCGCTCGAAATGCGTGAGTACCTCTTTTGGGACGTGCTCCTTGTCTAGCAGATCCAGCATCGTCGTAACCGGGCTCGCATTCGACAAGATGCAGTCCGACTCAACGACATGTCCGCTTTCCAGACAGACGCCACGTGCTTTCCCGTCACTCACAGCTATCGATTTGACTGGGGTGTTCACATGAACTTCAGCACCAGCTTCAATTGCAGCGCTTTGAATGGCTTGAGAAACCGCACCCATTCCGCCTTTCACGTGGCCCCACGCGCCCTTGACCCCGTTAACTTCTCCCATAACGTGATGGAAGAGAATGTAGGCTGATCCAGGAGTCGAAGGAGAAATCTTCACAACGCACCAATACGTCGCGTTGGCCGGCGGGTAGTGAAAAAATATATGACAGGGGCGCGCTTTACGCACCTTCGCACCGATGATTGCATCAGTAGCAAGCGTGGCTTTCAGAACGTCCGATTCGAACCACTTATCGAGAATTTTGGTCGCCGGAGCCGCCATAAATTCTGCAAACGTAGTCAGTTCAGGACCCAGTTTGCTAAAGCGGTAGCCTAAGCGTCCCATTGCTTTTGCTGCTTCTACACGCCGACTGGTGCCGTAGAGCATGTTAGCTTGACAGTCAGATTAAATCGATTCACAGGCAAAACAAGACTCACCTTAGAGAAGCAGTCGAGTCAAAAGCCGTGTGAAGGTCCGGCGGAGGCTACAGAACAGTAGAATCCAAAGTCCAGGTGAGAACAAGACAAGACAACGGTCGAAGATCAATTGATAAGAAGTACCTCATCCAGCATCGGCAAGAAGAAGGCCACCATTTCCTACACAGATGCGCGCCACATTAGCAAACGTTTGTGCAGCTTCGAGAGAAATACCAACACTAACCTCCAACATATTGTTGTACGCGGGGTATGCTTTCGCATCGTCACTGGAAAATTGGGCTACACAAATCCCAGCCAGAACAGTCAGTACAACCCTTTTTCATACCTGACGTGTATCTTTTACCTATGCTAGCTTGACATTGTTTCATATCACTTCCAAGGATGAGGCTGTGGCCGTCTCGAATCGGGGTGAATGACGACGGGTCCCTAACGAAAACTGCAGCACCGAAAGCTCATTAGCATCACGTGGGCGACTCCAACCAGCCCAAATCCAGCGTATACCTTCCAGCCCGTGTCTGTGCAGATCCAGATCCTTGATAATCTGCGGTCGGAAGAGCGAGAACACGTACGACGCCCGAGAGAACTTGAACCCGGGGAATATCTCCTCCGTCACTGCGGCACCGCCGACCAGGTGTCTCTTTTCCAGCACGCAGACACTCTTTCCTGCCTAGACATCAGCCGATCTTCACTACTACATTGTCCGTGCTAAGATTGAGTAGAGAAGGCGATGTAGACGCCCACCTTCGCCAGATACGCGGCAGCGACGAGTCCGTTGTGACCCCCTCCGACCACGATGGCGTCCCTGTCCACGCAAACCCTCTCCAACTCAGTCCCCGCTTACTGTTCAATCCGCTTGAAGCCCTACCATACCATTTCTTCCGCAGCAGAGCGACAGGAGCCTTCATCTCTGCGAGAGCTAAAGGCTTCGTGCTTCCCATCTTCAACATCAGATGGAATCAGATCGGATTCCATGACAATCACTCTGATGTTGAAGTTGATGCGTTGAAGTGCGCACTCGTTGCCGGCATGTTTGACGTGCAGATCGTGCGGCAGCGCAGCTCAGGGAGGCTGCAGGCGCTACGCAGAGGCTTCGTTATGGCGATCAAAGAGCGGAATTTGCGGATCTTGCTGCGGTCACGCTCTTCTGTCTCCGCTGAGCGAGGAGCTGCGGTGATCAGCATAGCGCACAGCCGCATCAAGAGCGTGCGGGTCCGAGGAAGACTGCTCCGGGTCGTCGTGGACCAAAGCGATGCCCTCACGTAAGTCCATATTCTTGTGCAGCTTTGAGTGTGTATCTAATAGTTCTCTGTGCTGCAGTGTTCGTCTCCAAGACAAAGGGGAAGCACTTCGGGCTGCAGAGGTCATGATGGAGACGTGGGGTGAGCTCTTGCGGCTGTATGATAGATTTAAGCAGAGGACCAAGACCGCTGATGGTGTCGGTATGCAATAATTGCTCAGATATTGATCCTCTCGTAGAAGATCCGGAGGTGACGTCAGCTGCGACGGTGAAAAGCAGCATGCAAGAACTTGTGCAGTTCTACATGAACGACCCGAACTTCCGGCAACTAGTCCATGAGATTCACAGCCGTATTGATGAGATTCTGGCGCATGATGAAGCGAGCTATGAGGCTCGCGTTTGATGGAGAACGAAGGACTGAGCAAAGCATTGATACACCTTTATCTCGTTGAATTTATGTTGTAGCATGAAAATGGTACACAGG
>AWVW02054425.1:0-23013 GCA_000500225.2 Phytophthora pinifolia | reverse complement strand
GAATCCCGTAAAATGTCGCACCTTTATTTTCCTCAATTTCACAGCTCGTCGGGTAGTTATCATGTTCTGATTTGGAGGTCTACTGAAATCTGGCAAAAAAGATCTGTCATGACGGACTTGACGCCGTTGCTGTTTGATCTAATCGCGTGGCTCGCTGTCGTTTCTGCTGTGCGAGCCTCACGACTAGAAATCACCTTTCCGGCGCAGCACTCGTGGTGGCAGGCATCCAACACCGACGGCCTGCTATCGAGCCTTCCTGTCTACTTCCAGACGCACAACTTCCGGATTCCGGACGACGGATTTCTGTTCGTGACTGGAGACAGCGTGCCGGATGAAGGGTACCGTCAATCGTCGGACGCCAGCTCACTGATACTGGGCGGCATCGACCCGGGCACGCACTTCTGGAAGCTGGAGCTCCGGTCCTGGAACGACAGCTCTGCTTCCGTCGCAGAGTTGATGCTCCATGTGGAGGTCGTAGTGGACCCCTCGGACGAGCGATCCCCGTGGAAATACACGCTGCGGAGCGACGAGAGGAGGCCACAGGTGCCTGTCAATCTGAAGAAACAGAATGGACCCAGTAGGAATTCGTGTGATGGCCCACTGCCGGTCTGTTACGTTTTCTCTTCGTCTGCTGCGTTTGATGGTCAAAGGCGCATGTGGCTGCAGATTATGGAAGGCCTTAGCACTGGGAAGCATCAGCGGTCTGCATTGCTGCAGTTTTCGGTGAGAACATTTGAAAACGTCGTCCAAGACGCTCCGACGGTAAAGGCGCTGCGTCAGCTGAACGTGAGTCTGCACGGACTTCCACTTGAGGTAAGTTACGTCCTCTCCTAGTGGACTGAAAGACACAGGATCTAAGTGGTATTGTACTGTATGCGTAGATTCTGCGAAGCGAGCTTGCCAACGACGAAACTTCTTCTGACGAAGTGATCCGGGCCCTACTCGAGAGTTTTTACCACCAATTTCCATCGGCAAGACACGATTCTCGGCGTATATCGGCATTGGATCAGCCAGCTCTGCGCCAACTCCGTCCTCCATACGCTGCACGAGTCTGGACCGCTCTTGTCGGGGCGTTAGAATCTACGTGTGGCGATGGAATTCTCATATTTTCCAACTCACGGGGAGTTTCGGACGAATTGCTCGTTCTTGCTGCTCGTCTTACAGGAGCCCGTGCGGTGATCATGGAGCTCGCCAACTTGCACCCGACTCGCGTGGATGTGGACGTGCTCCTAGCACCTTCACACTTTGCGATAAAGCACTACTCGGTCGCGAAAAATGTGCGTGCTCTCAATGAAGTTGTGCTGTCAACGGGTGTGGATACGCGGCAGTTTGCACCTTCGGCGGTTCCGCTTCCTGAAGACGAGCACTTTGTCATCGGATACGTGGGGCGATTCGCATCGGAAAAATCGCTAGGAATTCTATTGGCAGCAATGAAGATCTTGTCTCCACTATGCCCTCGCTGTATACTGAGACTCATTGGAGACGGCCCCCAGAAAGCTCAGCTCAAGTCGATCGCCGCTGAATGGGGCCTGCTTGGGTCAAGCGTTGAGTTCGTGGACGGCATCTACAACGACGAGCCAGCGCTAGTTCGTCAGCTCCAGAAGTTTCATGTGTTTGCCAGCCCAATGTTCACCGAGACGCTCGGACTGGCAGTGCTGGAAGCTATGAGCGTGGGGCTCCCTGTTGTGGGCTTCATGTCTGGTGGTACAGGGGAATTCCTCGAGGATCATTTGAATTGTATTGCTGTCAAGAAAGCCACACCCACGAGCTTCGCCCACGCTCTGCTTGTGCTTGTCAACAACAGCAAGTTACGGGATCGCCTTGGGACGAAAGCTCGCACTACTGTGGCGGAACGCTTTTCAACACACACAACTCTCGACCAATACGCCAGACTGTACACGCACGTTGGACGGGTATCCAACGACGTGATCGGTACACCATGCTCGCCATGCATTGGAGAATCCTGTGGATTGGATGTCTAGTAAGGGTTACTTCAAGCGAGTGCTATTGCTGCCGTTGTTGCTGTAAGCCACAGGAAGTTTGGTAGGAAACTCGTCTTTGGCTCGGATGGCCTTCTTCGCTTTCGTTTTCTGACTTACCAGTGTTTTGATCCCACTTGACTTGCCGCCACTGCGAGAGCTGCTTATGGCGGGGAGGGAGATGCCGTCTCCGCGCGTCCCAGCGGTGCGGAGTTTGCTTGCCATGTTTCTCTTGGCGCTGAGGAGCGCATTCTGCAGCGTGATCACGATGCCGTGCGATTCGCCGAGATACGTGGAAGTGATCTCCATGCCCTTCTTGTACGACTGCAAGCTGAGGTCCCAGCACTTGAGAAATTCCTGCTCGACGCCCACGTTGTGGTAGGCGATACCGAGCACAGCCACACGATCCAACTTGACGTTTGGGTCGGCGTCTCCAGCCTTTCCACCGAAGCCCTTGCGGGTTGGACTCGGCACATTGCCACCATATCGTCCGAGCTGGAGCTCCTCGTGCAAGAAAATGAGTGCGGACTGAGCGTGGCCTAGTGCACTCTGGTGCTTACCAAGCTGCGAAAGCACGGCGCACATATTGAGGTGCGTGTCGGCCTTGTTGGGCAGATTGTCCAGTCGAGACTCGATCTTCAAGGCCTCCGTGAGATACGTAAGTGCCTTGTGCAGATTTCCCTGTCGACGGTAGTAGCACGCCAAGTTGTTGAGCGTTACAGCTCGGCCTGCTGGATGGCGCTCGGTCAGGATCTCGGCCTTCTTGAGCAGCTCAAGCACCACACGGAACTCCTCCTGCTGCAAGTACGTCATGGCCAGAAGGTTGCACATCTCACCGACGGTCCGACAGGAAGTCCAGACTTCATTGCTATCCGCTCCGAAGAAATGCTGCCTCAGCACGAGCCCCTTCTCCATGCACTCTAGAGCCTCCGTGTACCTTCCCTCTTGCTGCAGCTGCGCGCACTTGTCGTCCAGCCTCTGCAGCGCCACCAATTCCTTCTGGTTCTCAATGAAATGTGTCTCTTCCAGTTCTTCCAGCTCAGTGGCACGCTTCAACGGGGCTGGTGACGGTGACACTATTGACGGTGGTGGTGATGGGGACGCCCTGCTCGCTTCCTCACTTGCCTCGCTTGCCTCATTGGCAGGCTCTGTCTGTGGGGCCTCACTTGACTCAGTGATTACAATATCCAAGTTCTCCGCACTGCCTTCATCGCTCAAGACCGGGGCTTCCTCTTCCATTGTATCGGGCGAATGCAGCAGTGCTTACTTGCGCTCAAAAGCGATGCAGTTACTTCAACCAGAGCCATTTTTAGAAATGGCTACATGATTACTTCACCCAGAGCCATTTTTAGAAATGGCTACATGATACGTGTATAGTCGAAATAAATCGCCAGAAAACTACTTTTCCAGTCAAATCTCGCGAGACCAGTCGCTCGGCAACCGACCCAACCGAACCGAGCACCGTTGCGACCCCAGTCGTCGGCAATGGGAGCCGCTCCGCGCGACGAGGGCTCCTCTGTTCAGGAGCAGCAACAGGTCGAGTCTCAAGCTGCGGCCGACGACGATTCATGCAGAGCCAACGGAGACCAGCAGCAGGAAGAGCAGCACCAACAGGAGGAGCATGTGACACCCATCGTCCCATTGCGCGTACGAGTCGACGACGCCTCACAAAGCGAGACACTGCTGGAGTTCGAGTGCGACTGGGCGCCGGGCATCGGCGGCTCCATCTGGACCAGCGGCGAGCTGCTCGCTGCCCATCTAGAGCTGCAGCGAGAGTATTACCGCTCCATCTTCGACGGCGCGCGCGTGGTAGAGCTGGGCAGCGGCACGGGTTTCGTGGGGCTCGTGGTGGCAGCCTGTTTCCAGCCAGCGCACGTGTACTTGACGGACCTGCACACACATCTCCACGGCTTGGAGCGGAATGCTCAGCGCAACGCAGCGGCGCTGCGGCCTGGCGTGCAAGTGCACGTGGCGGAGCTGAGCTGGGGATCATCGGAGCAGGAGAGAGGCCTGCTGGATTCAGTCGCTGCCACGACAAGCGACGGCGTTGAAGGTGCCGTGGACGTTATCCTGGGTACTGACGTGGCGTACCTGCGCGAGCTCTACGACCCCTTGCTGCACACCATGAACCGCCTGTCGAGCAAGCGCACGCTGGTGCTGCTCGGTCTTAACCGCACCGACACGAGTCTCACATTCTTCAAGCACCTCGAGCGGGACGGCTTTGAGTACTACAAGATCCCGGACGTCAAGCTCCCGACAGAGTACTGGGGCCGCGACTTCGGCCTCTTCGAGATCCGGCGCCACCACGACTAAGCTTGGCAAACAGTCTTCAACCCAGACTCGACAACGTATCGCACAACTTCACTCACGGCCGTGAACCTTCACCCGCGCAACGTGAAGGTACATGTATCCGGTGCGACTGTCGACCATGTAAGAGCACCCAACCACCACGACTACTCCTGTAGACACTGTACCAAAGCAACCCGACCTTAGACTGTGCAGGTAAAACGCAGCAAGTAATAGACACCATAGACGCGAACATGGAACTGCAACATTGCTGCTTGGTGTCGGCACAAGCCCGAGCGCATGACGTGGTCCGGTGAAGCCATCTCATCCGACGCGACGCGACGGCGACAGAGGCCGATGAATCTTCACTTTTTTCTCAAGATCGGTTTCCCCACCAAGGGGATTCATTCGCTCGAAAGAAAGCTCCATTAGCTTTTTGCAGCAGCAAGCTTTGGCGTGAGCATAGTTCACTGAACCAGACAAGTAGAGCCCGGTACGGAGCCCCGTGCGGCTGCCCTTTTCAAAGGCGATCGGATCGGACAACGCGACGGTGAGATTCACCCCCTCCGTTTATGTCCTGTCAATACTGCTCCCGCCGCCATGACCTCCATCCCTGTGGATACTTGCGCGCATTTTCCAGGCGCATCACGGTAGCGGACTTCCCTCTTGGCGGCTCCTCTTTTGCACGGCTTCAATGACTGCCCATGGTCCGTCGTGCAAAGGATTCTGCCGCCTTTGCACCACGATCTCGTCGGGGCGATGCTCGACACGAACGCAGCGCCACAGCGTTTCTCCCAATTATTGTCTTGACGAGACGTGGATTTTCTTTGGCGTTTCGCTGGCGTCGATACGCCAGATGTATCTTTTCCAGGTCCCTTCTGATTGGTCGACGCGCCACTTCAACGAGTCAGTCGCCTCATTCTATCCATGACGAGTGAAAATGTATTCCTTAAACCACCCTCATTAACTCAATTAGTACCTTAAACGAGTATTTCGTACTTATAAGCATAATATTAGAGTACACTCCCTCGTTCGTCGTCCGGCTACACAAAAACGGCTTTATGACGGCACTTGCGGCATTGAGCTCAGAAGAAATCGCGCGCCAGCAGCATCAGGTCGGTTAGGGCTCGCCGAACACTCCAGGTTGAAGCTATCCTCGTCAATGAGCAGTTCGTCGCTCCCTACGAGCGCTCCCAGCTCGTGGCAGAAGCGCGAAGGTCGCCAGCGACAACAGGCCAACAGCAAATTGGGCTCGTGGTTCATGGGTAAGTTCGCGAGCAAGAGCAAAACCAAACTCCTGCGCGAGCACGACGAGGAGACGGCGCAGAACCTGCGGCGTCGACCGGTGGGCACGCTCAGTGCAGTGACCAACCAGCAGCAGGCCAACGCCGCACGCCGTGAGGAGCTGAGTCGCCCTAAGCCCATGCGGCAGAAGAGCTTCCTGCGTCAACAGCTGCAGGAGATGAAGAAGCAGTCGGCTGAGGCGTTGCAGCTCGTCCAGAAGAGGATGGACGGAGAGACAGTACAGGAAGAAGATGCAGAGGATCTTGAAGAAAAATCATCGAGTTCCTCTTCCGACGAGGAGACTGGCCTCCGCGTGGTCGACGACGCCGAAAATTCGCTACGGGGGAGCTTGAGCAGCAACCCGGCGAGGTCCCGCAGTTCGTCGTCCAGGAGATCCAGCACCTCGTCCCTCTCACGACGTCGCAGTGCCGCTGAGGAGCAGCAGGAGAAAGAGGATGAACTGCTGGCACATGAGACCCAGAGAGACGAGTACTCGGAGGAGGTGAATCGCCGCTTGAGCCAAGCGACGCAGCTCTACGCAGAGGCCATCAACCAGCTGGACTACGCTCTGCACCCGGAACGCCAACCCGAAGTCGAACCGTCTCCGAATCCGCTGCTACTTGGCGTCAAGGAGGGTAGCCGAAATATGCCCAAGAGTGAGTGGATTTGATGGAAGACAAGAACGAGATAATTTTTGGGGGGACGCCAGACTGGCGGAGGAAGGCAGTCTGCAGACGTCGAGAAAGAAGGTGAAAGGGAATTGGCGGAGGAGGGCAAGCGGCGGTGTATTATCGAGAATTCTTCGCCAGAGAGGAGGAACGTAGCACTAGTTTGGTATAAAAGGCGACGGCGATATTTTTATTTTTTGAAGGAAGAAGGTCACGTACTTAGGAAGAGCACTAACTACAGAGGGAAGAGAGTATGAACAGTGAATAACAAGCCATAAAGCTACGTGCGTTTGAGTAGGTTGCATTTGTATTTGCTGGCTCTTGTATTTGCTGGTTCTCCTCTTATGAAGAAGAGCGAGCGAATGCCACGAAGTGCGGATCTTCCAGCGGGTGTGTCTCGACGCGATCAAAGCCGTCAAACGTCAATTTGTCCGTCTTCATCTCAACAAACGCTTGGCGTTGGATCTTTACGTCGAAGGGCAAGTATCTTCAACGATGTTTTTTTCAGCAAGAACTGAAAGTGGTAGGGGAGATCTTCGCGCACTTACATGAGTTTCAGTGATGGCGTTGTATCAAACGCGTGCTCGTTGACAACGGTGACGGGGTTCAGGTCCAAGTGTCTGCCGGCAGCAAAGGCGGTCATACCATCGTGAGAGCTGTCGGAAAATATCGAGTTGGAGCGTTCTAGTTGCGACTCACATGACTTTCAATTGCGTCAGCGGGGCTGTCTGCGTCGTGAATGTGCCCTCGCTGTCGTTCACGTAGCCGAGGAACATTTCAGGCACCACATTCGTGAACTTGTTCCCCGAGAGATCCCTGTCACGGCCAACGCATGCGATGAGCCATTCAGTCCAGCGCGCTACTGCAACTCTGTACGCAGCGGTTTAACATCGTACAAGTGCGTCGTGGCGACGGGTATGTTGATCGGCACTCCCTGCCAAAGGATCAGCAGTTTGGGTTGTCAGCTCTGACAGTACCATTAGTGCGAAAAACTCACATCGAGGCCTCGGAAGTCGCAGTAGACGGAGACCCTGGCCTGTCCGATGCAATGGCACTCCGCCGGACACGCTTCCCCCGGCTCAAGCGCAGTGAACGCGCCCACTATCAGCGCGAGAAGCTCACCCCGCCGCATCGCAAGCGAGCACCCCACAAGATCTAGCAGTTCCAAACGTCGCGACGAATGACATGAAGAATGAACATGAAAAACGTTCGAGGGGCATGTGGCGTCGAGCTCCGGACTCAATCGACTCCGAGGAACTTGGCACGGTAGCGGCCGATGCACGTGATATTCGCTGGTCGGCGTTAAGAAGGACACGAGCGCCGGCACTAAATTTTACAGAACGGCGCAGCACGCCACACGCCAACGCCAGCGAGGCCTCGTCTAGCGCCGCTGGCTATTGCTTGCTGCACCAGACAGCTCTAATTTTTGGGCGGTGCGTATTGAAGGCACCGCGAAGCTTGGTAACCGGTGACCGCTTTACTCCTGATGACGATGTCTCATAATTTTGCGCCGGCGGTCTCCGAGCTCCGTTGGCGCTGAGCTCCATCGCGTGGGGGTTATAGCCGATAGAGCAGCGTGTAGCAGCGAGCGCTGCTCGGCCGTCATCTGGCATCTCTTCCGCCGCGTTTGCAACGCTTGAACTCTACGCAACACTATCATGGAGACTTGGAAGCCACCTTCCGGGAAGTTCTCCGTCCGAGTAACGCGCGCCCTTTGCGCTCCAACTGAGACGCTTCTTGGCTGGATCCGTCGGCGTGGGGTCGCTTCCCTGCTTGGGGGCCGACGAGTACGTACAGGTCAGTTGGAATGCCTGCCTTCAAGCTCACCATTCGGCCTTTTGCCAGACACCGCGCACGACGGAGCTGAGCTGAACAGCGAGCCACCTTAATGCAGACCCCAAGTTCCGTCGAGATGCAACCTGTCACGTTCCGCTGGACGAGCGCACCCGCTAAGCCCTCTGACCGCAGTCTCAGCGTGACGTGCCCGAAGAAGCGCCGGTCTAAGTCCTGGAATGGCGGCGACTTAGACGACGACTGCGACAGCCCGCGGAGGCCCAGCACGTCCAAAGCAGGTGCCTCGGTTGCCTCGCCCACTCGCGTGCGGTT
Organism: Phytophthora pinifolia; assembly: GCA_000500225.2. Lineage (NCBI taxonomy): Eukaryota > Oomycota > Peronosporomycetes > Peronosporales > Peronosporaceae > Phytophthora > Phytophthora pinifolia. The sequence continues at coordinate 14,690 of AWVW02054425.1, read as the reverse complement.
CATCTACGAGGACGAAGCCGCCAAAGCGCGCGTGTGCGGCAACGTGCAGCGTCTTCTCAACGTCGTGCAGAAAGACCGCGAGGCCACCAGCGCCAACGCGCAGGTAGCGCGGAAGATTCTCAAGTACCGCCGCGTCATGGGGCGGCTGGGTGATGTGGACGTGGAGGACCCAGGCTTCGACGCGTCCGCCTTCTTCGGCATCGAGTGGTGCCGCGTGGGCGCTGCCCCCTCAAGTTGAAGTGCGTGCATGTTGAAGTTGTCATTTGCACCGCGGTTGGACAGAGCTGTGAGTGTCACCGCTGACGGGAGTTTTGCTTTTCACACTGCGCAAGCAAAGGCCGAATAATTTGTTTGTGATTTTCATCAATACTTTGCCATTTGCGTTCACAAGCAGATTCCATCGAGATAGGGCACAACTGGGTGTGGGTCTACAGTTTCGTGGGGGGTGAAACGCCTCAAGAGGTTGACGACAACTTGTTGGCGATGAGTAAAGCAAGCGGTTTACCGAAGAAAATCGGGACTTGCGCCTGAAGGGCTCCGAAGTCCCGGAGCAACGATACTGGAGAGTAGCGGACCTTGCAAATTGACCATGCTCTGTAGTCGTTCGCTCTCCTCGACTCGATCTCACAAGAACAAACTACAGCGTCGAAACCCCATCGATCGAGAGACTGCAAACAAATGAATGCAGGTCGTGCACGCCACCTTTTTTTCGAGAAGATGAACGTAGCACGTTACACACCGCCACTGTGCCCGCTTGTCTTGTCGCCGCGTTCAACTTCGAGGCGATACATGTGCATGTGTGTGATGTAGAAGACAGCGGGAGCGCTACAGTACAACGTGGACACGTTGAAGAAGTGCCTGCATTAACCAAGCGGACTGGCTTATGTGCCTGCAGCGAAAGTGTCGCACTCATCGCTGATACGGAGCGCGGTTGCGCCGCTACATCGGGCGCGGGCCGCCCTCCCTCCTTACGTCGAAGTGGGCACGGCACCCCCACGGACGGGCAAAGCGGTTGACCCGAGGAGACCATTATGCAGCGTGCGCCGGTCCAACGACCGCTTCTGCTGACCAAGCTGGAGCATGGCCGAGTTGCTGCTTGGCTGTTCGCTTGCTCGTTACTTACAGCCAACGTCGCTCGAAGCAAGAAGTCAATCGGGCTCGCTGTACGTATCCTGGACAACTCTATAGAAAACCATCTCTACGATCGGACTCAAAAGTGCACTTCAACGTGCAGAAGGGGCTCGAAGGAAGACAAGCAGCGCGAGGATACCCACGTGTCCAAGCTCTTCGAGCCGTAGAGACGCGACAAGGAGATGCATGTCCACTTGGTTTCCAGGATCAATCGCTATGATCTTGGAGACTTTGCTGGGCGACAACGCGGCTGCAGACGGACTCGTCCAGCTCAACCTTTAAAACTGTCATCCTCCGCGAGTGTGCGCGTGTGCAATCGGCTGGCCAGTTTCTGCTGCTCGGGACGAGGCCTCTGGACGCAAAGCGCCACAATCTCATCCTGGCTGCCCCGACATCCGAGTTCGACCGTGATGTAATAACCTGTCGTGCGGCAAAACTCGGTTTTGAAAACGGACAGCTTTTAAACAAGGCACCGTTCGCACTTGGTACATGTATGTGCATTCCCCGAAATGTCTCGTCGCGAATGAGTCGTCACAGGCGCGAAAAGCAACAAGAATCGGCCTTCACCATCAAGGCGGCGAATGCAGTGAGCCGATACCAACAAAGAAAAGGCTCAGCGCCGTGATGAGGGGGGCGGACCTGGTCATTTGCAGTTGCGAGGTGTCCGACCGACCTGAGCTAGGGCAAAGGTACCGCCCTGTCATCCCTCTGCTCTCCGCTGCAATTCGCATTCCCTCTTTCGAGCAGTGCAGCCAAACCCGCGGTGGCCAGAGATTCACGATCGCTCGACGAGGCTGCAGTTCGACAAGAGCCCTCGCGGTGGGACAGCATCGGGAAGACGCACTCGAGCACGCATCGTCGGGAGCGGCAACAAGCGGACACAGGGATATCAAGACGTCCCACTAGCGCGAGAAGGAGTACAGTGCCGACTTCTCCTTGCTTCCTTGAGTTGGCTCATTCCGACATCTATCCCAGGTAGATACAAGCAGGGCTTCCCTTCGGCGGGCTCCGCTCCATTGCAACAAACGCCTCGACATCGCACGAAGCCAAATCGGAGTCGCACTCCGACGGACGGAGCGTTTCTACTTACCAACCTTCGCCGTGCACGACTGCCGTCCACCCAGCCGCTCAAGAAGTGTCGCGGATGCCAACGTAGACCCCCGCGGGTAACCTCAGCAGCTTCAACAGTTCCAGTGTCAATACTTTCAGCTTCAACCGCAGCATGGACGAACAGAAGGCAGAAAGCCGTCGGCGACGGCGTCGGAGATCCGGTGACTCGAGTCCGCAGTCCCCCGAAGCAGACAATACCTTGGTTAACCGCGACCGTGGATCGTCTGCTCCATGGAGATCAGACCAACCTGTATTAACTCCATCCGAGCAGCACCACGTACCTCTTTCGTTGATCTCCGGACACGTTCCCACCTCGCGGTCTGTCGGACCAAGTTTGCACGTCACCGACACCCAGCGGCACACGGGCAAGCGTCGGGCCTCAGGCGAGCTGATCCACCGCACCGCGGGGAACGAGATTCGGCGTCCCGATCTTCCAGAGTGGGCGGTCGTTTCGCCAACGGCGGCAATCGACTCGAGTTCTGGCCACGAGGCACTGGAGCACACCCCAGGACACGCTCCGCATACTCTGACTGTTGCTGAGCCCTTGCGGGTGTCAACTAGACGGACTACGACGACGACTAGATGGTCTCCATCCATGGCTCGTGGCCGCAAGCAGACCTCCAGACCCGGTGCGCAACGAGCTACCCGGGCTCAAAGCTCCCGCTCTCCCGGACCCGTGGCGGCGCCTCCGGTACGCCCGATCTCGAACGCGACGAGGAACATCAACTTCGATATGTTGCAGCCGCACTTCGAGCGGCCACTGCAGCAGGCGGCCGACAGCTTCGGAGTTTGCACGACGCTGCTAAAGAAGATCTGCCGGCGGAATGGCATCAGCAACTGGCCGTACCGCAAGATCTGCGGCCTGCGGAAGAGCATCGCGTCCATGGCCAAGCAGGTCAACTACTTCGACGGCGAGCAGAAGCGCGCGTACGCGGATCAGCTGGAGAGACTCGAGCACGAGCTGCAAGCGTTCTTGCGCACGGGTAATGAGCTCACGCCGCAATTCGTGCAATTGCTGCAGTCGGAGGCTACCAATGCGCCCCCTAGCGCTCAGTCTCGCCAGGATGTACACACAGCTGCCAACGAGGACGAGGAAAAGGAAGCACAGCAGATACCGGCGTGGACAACTAGGCCAAGTATCACCCTGCCGCAGTATAGCGTTCAATCTCCGCACGCGCTACAGCAGTCCGCCGGAATGGCAAGCGCATGGGGTGCAGTACAACGAGAACCTCCGTTGCAGACGCCAGCGTTTCCGACTATCGCGACGCACCATCGTGCGTTGCCTTCGATCGCGTCCATTCTGCAGCACCAGAGCTACTCCAGTCCGAGTAGAGCAGCCTCAACGCAGGATTCAGGGACCGCACCAGACGTTGCACTCTTTGATGGCCAGCAACAGCAGTGGCGATACTTCCCTCCGCCCAACGACGACAGCGCATGACAAAGTTGAGGCAGGATAGACGGAAGAGATCGCCAGGACCGCAGCGGACGATGACATATTTATCATCGCAAGAAAAAAAAACTTGCGGGGGGAGGAGACGTCTTGGAGACAGCCCAGCTGACTGTTAACTGGTATCGGTTCGCAACGTTAGTCATGCCTTAGTTATTGCCCTTGCCAACCTCGAGGCAGGTCGCTCACGACGAGCACGCTAGTACATTCGCTTGCAACTTCTTAGTGCCATGCAACAGAAGGCGAGGATCCAGGGCTCGGAACGTGGGGCTAAGGTAAAATGCCAATTCAAGGCCAGCTTGCGACCCGCACCCGTTTGTGCCAGCATAGTGGTACACGGTTTCTGGTTTCTAACCACACTTTGCGCTATCATTGCGACACAGGCCCGCCGCCGAGACGCTCGCGCTGCACAGGACCTCCACGCAGGCCGCGCTCGCCGCCAAGACGCACGCGCTCGATAGCTTCTCCACGCAGGCCGCGCTCGCCGCCGAGACGCTCGCGCTGCACAACATACTGAATGCCTTTGACTCGTCCGGCAAAGCCAGGACGGGAGCTTAAGTAGAACTCACTTTCGAATTAGCAGCGCACCCAGCAAAGCCCCGGCTGCCCCGTACCAGCAGTCAGCGTTCGAAAGATTTCGAGTACAAAGCGTCACCACAAGTAACTACTTGGATTGACTATAGCGACCCTTCCGACCCACCTCTGGAGCATGATGAGGGCTCCAAAGGATCCGGGTAAGGCGAAGCCGCCGGACCCTGTTCAGCCTGTACAGGGTCCACCAGTCAGAGCTAGATAAGAGAATACAGCAGAGAGGGCGAAGGAGATCAAGGCGGATAGCTTGAGTCAAGACTCGATCGTGGACGAGACTCAGCATTCGTCTGAGGAATCGGCTATGGAGACTGAGGAACCAGATCCTGAGGAACCTAGGACCCCAGTCGTCGGAGGCCGCTAAGGAGTCTGATCAGAGCCCAGCGGACGGAATTGGCCGAGCTGAACAAGAAGAAGCCCCACAGCGTCGAGACGGCGAACCATCAGGAGACGGAGCAACGGCCCCAACGGCAGGCAACACGAGCACTGACACACCAACCGTACAGCCATTCGAGATGTTTGAAGCTGTGGTAGTGGAGATGAAGTGCTTCCCGCAGGAACAACCCCGTAATTCATGGACAACGACGATCGGAGAGCTGTACAGCATCGCGCATGCAAAAGTAGCAGTGGATGTGGATTTAGTCCCGAGCGGCAAGCAGCGTTACCCCAAATTGAAGGGAGACGAAAGAGTACTTCTGTGTAAGCTGTTCAAGGAGCTCTGTGTCATTGGCAACGGTACGCATGAAGAGTGGGAACGCTACGCACAAGCTGCCACTCAAGATCTCTACAACATGACCTGGTCCTTCAAGACAATCATGCATCGGATGATCAGCAAGGTAAAATGGGCGAAAACGAAACCTCTGAACCAATGGGCAGCGAAAGTCAAGGCTGGGAAGCGCCAAGCTCATGCTGACGAAGGACCTACGGAAGAAGTTGCGTATTACCAGGACTTCATGTTCAACCCCTCCGTTTACCCAAAGGCCGACATTGCAGTATTGCGAAGGATCTGTGAACTGCCAGCAGCAGCGACAGTAGGCAGTTTGCTACGGCCTGCAGCCAAGGATGAATGGAAGATCATCGGTGGATTAGCAGAAGGCACAGTTGTGTGCAGGCGGATGCCTGATTTCCTGAAGAGCGTATTCGACTCACAAGAACGACTACGCCTCCACAGGACGATTCAGAGTCAAGTAGAAGGGGAGCTCCACCTTCAGCTACGGGGACGAACCACGATCAGGCCAAGTCGTCAACAAACCCAGACGATCCAAGAAGACATCAGGATTGCAGCGGAGGAGCTACGAGCAAACACACCGGAGCTTCGAAAGATGCTAAGCTTGATCAAAACGATCAGTTACAACCACGCTCAAAGAAGTGTACACTTCTTTTTCTTCGACCGAGCTACAGCAAGACACTTTTGAGAATGTTCCAGTTCCTTTTCGCAGAGTGGTATATCGACTAGCTAACGTGCACCAGCCCGACTCGGGATCAATTTGGGACCACCAACTTGGCCGAGACGGAACACGGCTGACGCAGACGCGGAAGTATGAAGTGGATATCTACAATATCACGCGTTTTACGGACATGGGTTTGCTGGTAGAGTATTTGCAGCAGCATTTATCGACCAAGTTCGACTTGGATCCAATGGATATTTGTCGACCTGAATCTCGGACAGCAACGGTTTGGCGGCTGTCGGTCCACACAGCGGAATGCCCTGATTTCCTACGTGGAATTGTGCGAATTGTGTGGTATAGCAGGACTCTCGTGCTACAGCACCCCAGCACCAGACAGCGGCTTCAATGCCTACAATGCGGAAATCTGGGCCACACTATGGTGAGGTGCAGATACACGGAGAGCCAGCTTCTCGGACCTGGCAGCCGGGTTGCGCTGAAACAAGAAGCAGCTAATCTGGTCGACAGAACGAAACCGTTTGCCAGCCTTGAAGAAGTTAAAGTCTTCGCCAACAAGCGTCTTCAGATCCAGAAGGACGAGCAAGAAGCGGCCCAGGCAGCACTGTCACCTGCCCCGCCCAGCGCGCAGCCGTCCCGACATCAACGCCAGGCCGAAGCAGCAGTCTCTGGTGCAACGAGTGCCGGCCAACCACGAACTCTGACATCAGATACGCCTGTGCCGCCGGTCCCCAAGAAGAAATGGGTCACAATGCCGTTGCGCAATGGTAGGACGCTATATGCCCATGCAGCTACACTGCAACAAAAGATGCATGTAGACCGCTCCCGCTTTGACGCGCTAGCCGGAGATGATGACGAAGACAGCGCTTCAGATGAAGGAAGCCCAGCAACGAGTCTGCCGAAGTCGGCGTCTATCGAGGTTCCCTCCGAAGACGAGCTTGAAGAAAAGGCTCCCGTCCAGATTTCAGCAGCTGACAAAGCCAAGCTGCAACTCGTACAAGCGAAGCCACCCAAGCTACATACAACGCCGCAACTTGTGGCGCTAAAGTCGAGAGAGCGGAAAGTCCTTCACCAGGAGTTGAAGGTGGCTCAGCAGCCGCTAGGGAAGAGATCACAACCAGCGACCTACGCTGGCGAAGAGCTCTCTACTTTCTCAGCGATTGAAGCCAGTCTGAGCCTACGGCAAGTCAACACGCCAGCCACAGGTAACTGCATGGCAATGGCTCTTGCGCAGGCACTCGTAGACACTGATCTGGCCTCTCAAGATGCCAGTTTAGAAGCAATCACTCGGAGTTTGAAACACGGGATTTGCTGGACCGGCCAACAGCATCTCCTCGAGCAGTTTGATCATTACGTTCGAACCACTACACTAGTCAATGTCATGCGTGGATGGGAAGGAATGCCGTCTCATGAATCCACCAAGCAATTCAAGTGGTACTTGGAGGAGTATGCAGCTTCACCGTCAAGCCGTGAAGCAACCGTGCCCAAGTACAATTGGGGATGTAGCGAACTACTAGCGATGGCAGCCAACTTCCTCCAAAAGGACATCTTCGTACTGGCATATGACACCGATCACAAGAAGCAGTGGTACTGTTCAATGTACAAACCCAGCACAACGAAACGCGGGACTCAGACTTACGAGATTGGGCAGCAGATTCCACTACAAATCAGCCGATGCACAGCTCTAATTCGATCGGCGAAGCTGAGAGGCACCAACCCACCACTAGTCATCAGGCACTGGGGAGAACACTACTCGGCTTTCATCCACAAGCGCGAACCAGTAGCCGAGAAGCCCCGCCCACAGCCAGCGACAGCCCACCAGCTACCAAGCGGTGCTCCAGAGGCAGAGCAAAAAGAGAAGGTTCACGAGTCAGAGCAAAAGGGGAAAGTTCCAGCTCGCGATCTCTCCCAGGAAGCATGGAGTCCAGCGCAGTGGGACGGCAACGTCACGGAACTTCGTCAGCAGCTCACGGGAATGACTATCTCACACGACCTCAAGTGTGAGATCCATCTTATTCTCCAACATGCAGACCCGATGCGATACGGAGAGCTTCTCGCATTCCTCGTCAATACTGCCTCTCAGCTTTCGCTCCCAGAGCAGGAGAAACTACGGGGCATGGACTTGACACTGGAAAGCTCGCCTGAAGTGACAGCCCTCCTGCAAAAATATCAAATCCCGCTCACCACGTTACAGCAGTGGCAAGCGGAATGTGCCAGATCCCAGCAAGAAGAACGAGATCTTCAAAGCTCGCAAGATGCCAGGCTCAGTAGCGAGTCTGACTCTTCTTATCTTTCATCCAGTGCTAATTCTTCCCAAGACTTACCACTACCACAAGGGAAGCCGAGAGAAGTGAAGGCAACAGGAACCAAAACATCTAAGCGTCCACATACCCTAACGCCCATGGAAGCGGAGCGGATTCGTTTGGAGATATAATCCAAGACAGCGCATCCTATGCAGAGTGATGAGAGGCACGTGGAGCTAGACGAGCCTATGCCACGAGCACACGACGCAGACGAAAGTAGTGCAACCATCAACTGGGCAGCAAAATGGAACAGCTTGACCGGAGTATGGCCAGCGACGGCGACTGCACCGTTTCCTTTGTTCACGAGCACGCCTGAGGAATGGAGTTACACGGCTCAACAGGAACCAGCTCAACTCGTGCTCATGTGTCAGCTTTTTGAATTTCCCGAGGAAGTGCTGGGTTCTCTCGGAGACAAGGTTTTAGAGGTTTGGACAGCAGCATGGCGACACGAATGCCTCCACGGACGGTTGGTCGAGTATCGAAGCCGCACTACTGGCCGGTCTGTCAGAAAATGGATTGACGAATGGCTAGCCAAATTAACAAGACCTCCTCCGCACAGCCTAGCTCCTCTCATCGACAACCGAGAAGATTGGACTCGGCTCCGTAACATAAATACGGAAACGATGACATTCTAAAGCTTTGCGACGTCGGCAACAAAGGACGGCTCGCGCAGAATCAGCTCTGCGCAATAATCTACGAGAAGGAGTTGCGAGTGATAACAGGAACCGAGGCGGAACCCGAAAATGGCTCCATTTCCCGGCTAATGGGGCACTTGCTCGCGTTGGAGGTGAACGCCAACTATCGGGATGCATACTCGGCATCTCGTCGAAATGTGGATTGGGGAGCAGTAGCACGCTTCTTCTCCGGCGCGGTGGAACGCGGCGGCGAGGAGTGGGACAATGACCATGAAAGGTAGCCAAGCGCTACCTGCCGTAGCTCCAATGAATATGGAAAATGGAGCTACAGGCGACGTCTACGGACGTCATATGCATATGCAAGATCAAGAAACAATAGAAAAACGACGACGCCGACGCGCTGGATACAACAATCAGTGGAGAGTGGAGATCCAGAACGTCCGAGGCTTCGTGGAAGAGAATAGACTTCGCTGGATGGAAGCATGGAGGAGGACTCCTCGGAAGGAAGTTCCTCTGGTTTGGATAATCCAGGAAACACATGTGAGCAAGTCAGCGGAAGCGGAAAAACTACAGGCAGCTTGGCAACGACTGTGGGGCAGACAACATCATACAGACAGCAAGCCGCTTTCGTATTGGAGTATCGACGACACCAAGAGAGGAGGCGTCGCAATACTTCTTCACCCCAGTGTGGCAGACCAAGTAACACCATGGCTGGAAGATAGATGGACTCGGCGGGTCATCGCTATCAAGATGCGGGAGCGAACGTTAGTCAACGTTTACGCTCCCAATGACCACCAGCAACGCGAGCAGTTCTTTAGTAGACTCCACGGATGGCCATGGGAGGATCGAGAGACGATTATGGCCGGGGATTTTAACTGTGTCCTCAGCCCAGTACTAGATCGGCTAGGCGGTCAACGCTCAGGACGAGCGGAGAGTGCAGCTCTACCGGACCTTCTGCACCGGCTTCAGTTGGAAGACGCATGTACTTTGGCAGGGCAAAGAGACGAGAGTGTAGACACACTGGAAAACACAGAGTACTTCACGTACTCGGGGCCGGAAGCAGCGAGCAGGATTGACCGTCTATACGTACCGGCCTCCTGGACGGCCAAAGTGCAGTGGCTATCCGTGCTTGAACCTTCAACTCCGTCAGACCACCAGAGAGTGCTACTGCATCTCACAGGGGCTCAGCCTCAACGAACACCCACCTTGAGGAAGCGCAGTCCCGTATACCCCATACGAACGTCACAACCGATACGAGTGCAGGAGGAGCTGCTCAGCGCCTTAATGGAGGAGGATGTCGGACGGCACGAGACTACCCAAACTTGGGTCAGCACTGTACGGAAATGTGGCATCTGTATCAGCCGACTTGTCAAGCAAGAACAAAAGAGGCGGAAAGCGTTCAAGCACAAAATGAATGCCCAAAGCCGAGTCCATTTGCTCACCCGAAAAGCACTGCTGGAAGTCACGCTGGAGGAGAGAAGAGCTGAACACCTCATCCGCCTTGGGCAACGGCTGGAAAGAACAGCAGACCGACTACGGTAGGACTTCAAGAGAGCTTCCAACTGGGAGCGAGATCAAACGATCGCAGGGATTCGACACATTCGCGGGGAAGGCTTCAAACGTGAAATGAATCTTGCGACCAAATTCTCAACTGAATGGACTCCAATTCTAGGCAAAATCCACAGCACAGTGTCCAATGCGGACCTTGAGCGTGAATTCGATAAATTTGTGAAGATCCCGAATGGCCGGAAGTTATCGCCTACGGACAATAATATTCTCATGGCACCGGTAGTGGAACAAGAAGTCATCGACGCGATAGCTGCCCTCAATAGGTACAAAGCAGCCGGCCCGGACGGGCTGAACAATGACTTCTTCAAAGATACACAATCCATTTTTGTGCCGGCTTTGACAGCCATCAGCAATGAATTACCAAAAGGAGGAGACCCGCCCTCTTCTTTCTTAGAGGCACTGATCATTCCGCTAAAGAAGAAAGGTGACTCCGATGACGCTATGGACTTCCGGCCGATCTCGTTGCTTCAAACTGGATACAAAATCGTCACAAAAATCATGGCAACCCGGGCTCAGAAGGTCTTGGGCAAACCGATTGGGTCCTCTTAACAAGGTTTTGTCCATGGCCGCCAAATGATGAAAACCGTCATGATGATGCTAGCAGTCCTAGCAACGGCGAAAGATGAACCCGAACTCGCAGCAGCTCTGAGTCGAGTCGTTCTTTTATTGGATTTCAGGAAAGCTTACGACACGGTCGCCCGAGAATTTCTTTTCCTCGTCCTGATACGATTTGCATTTTCACCCGAGTTCGTACAGATGTTGCGGAAATTGCACGATGGAACCACAGCAAGGTTCTTAGTCAATGGAGAGCTGTCTGACCCACAAGCCGTGATCTCCGGCATCCGCCAAGGCTGCCCATTAGCGCCCCTGCTATTCATTCTAGCAGCGGAGGTGCTCGCGTTAGCAATCCAGCAAGACGAACAGACAGACGGAATAGAAGTTCCCGGCACAGCCGGACAAACGCACAAGTTCTCCGCCTTTGTCGACGACTCGACAGTCTTCCTCAGCGAAGCAAAGCAACTACCACGAGTCCTGGAACTAGTACAGCGATTTGGGGAACTTTCAGGTCTCCAAGTGCAACCGACGAAAAGCAAGGCCATTTTTCTCAATACATCGGTGGAGATGGAAACCGCTCGAAAACGACGTGGAGCAGCGAATGAAGACCTTGAAAGCGCAGGTGGAGCGCCGCGTGCATGAGATATTCATGGAATCCCTGTGCTACCCGTCGGGGAAACAGTGCGATACCTGGGTTACCAGGTCGGCACCTGTCCTTTAACAGATGTGAACTGGGCAGCGCGCATCAGGTCTGTGCAAAAAAGACTGGCAACCGCAGCACAGCTTTCCAACAGCGTGGAGAATCGAGTACTGCTTCTCAATGTCATAATGCTCCCGTCTATATTGCTCACGGCAGCAGCATTTGGCATGCTGAAATGGGCGTCCAACCAGATCCGCAACATTCAAAAGCAGTTTCTATGGCAGCACTCCACAAGCACGGAGGCCAGCCGCCACAAAATCAATCCGGGGCTGTTGTACACGCCCAAACAAGCAGGAGGAGCGGGCCTAGCGTCTATTGAGGTTGCGTGTAAAGTTCAACGAGCGAAGCATGCCATTCAGTGGCTGATCCAAAGGCATGACACATATACTCAGCCTTGGCGGCGTGGAGTCTCACCCCGGCTAGAAGACAAGTACAGCCAGAACAGCAACACAGCTACGCCAGGCAACACTCTCCAACGGATAATAGGCAGCTGGCTAGCGCCGACTACCAGCGACGTCACAAGCACTCCTCAGAAAAAAACAGCAGCTGCACGAGACAGCAAATTCCGCAGTAAGTTGGACGGCGGACGGAGAATGGCATGTGGAAGTCTCGAGGCCGTTGTCCGGGTCAACGTCAACAAGAACGCCAGACTAGGAGGCATTTTGGCCCTCATACCACTGGAATGACAACCCAGCGATCATCGATGAAACCGGATCAATGCTAACGAGCCGGAAATACGACAGAATCGAGAGTTGTACACTGGAAGAGCTTCAAATTCAGAGACGAAGTGACCGAATGTACTCGATGACCATCCCATTCGTGAACGACACAAGGCATCTTCAGCCGAAACTTCGTCGATGGGGGATAGCTATCATCAGCAGCATCCCGCCATTAACGATCGGAAACACACTGCGTACCGGGTCAGATGCGATTATGAGGCACCCTCCTGAACTACGCAATGAGTACAAGTGGATAATTGAAACAGAGCATCGAATACGAGGAATCAATGCAACAAGTCATGCCGAGTCAGGGATAGAGCTGGAACAACAGCCCAATGGGGTGCACTGGATGGTCAGCGACTCAACACGAGCAGATGAGAGCACGCAGGAGGACGTCCGAAAACTCCAACGACATGAACGCGCCGGAAACATCGTGTTCCAAGCGCATCCGACACTACACGGATTCCCGTGGACAGTGCCGGAGTCGACAGCAAACAGGCATGTCTTATCAGCGATTAAGAAACAAGCCTTCAAACGATATCGTGGAGAAGGCATCAAGTTAGCTGCAGTAGTTTACCGGCTGCAACAAGTGGTGCAGACGAGTACTTGGCAAGCATCAGCCATGACTCAATCACCAAAGCAACTCTGGGCCCATAATTATGAGCTCACCGCGTACCAAACGTGGGCCAACTATCGGGTGGTGCTTCGACAACTCAACCTATACTACGACGGCCGCCAGCAAGACAACAGCTGCCGAAAACTAGCATGCTGTCAAGGACAAAAGGAGACTCTTGAACATATCATGTGGGAATGTACATGCGCTCAAGCATGCTGGCAGAAGATGGTGTGCCATTGGACTGGAGAGCAGTGGAGCCTCCAGAAAATAGGGAGGTTTCAGAAAGCGTGCGCAAGCAGGCAAGTACCTGCGCTGTCAAGAGTAATCAAGGTCCAGCTCGGCCGCGATCATCCGGACGAAGAAACCCAGTATGGGAAAGAGTGGAAGCGGTTATGGCGAGTCATGTGTAGTATCTGCATGACTAGCCTCTGGATACAGCGGAATCGGGTCGTCTTCCAGCAGGAAGAGATCACAATTGACATGAGTGTGCTCGAGTTCTGGTCGACGAGCCAGCAGCAGCTACGAGCCATTGCGAAACGAAAGCGAAGAAAACCAGAGAAGCAAGAAAGCGGGACACGTCTCCTGTTATGCCAAAGTTTGCTGGAAAAATACCAACAGAGAAGCCTCCGATGGAGACAAGCCCCGTACAACCTCCGGACCAGACACTGGAACCGGCGTTGCTAGCCAGGCTTAGGATCAAACATACATCTAGTCGTCGATAAATGACCAAATGGAATAGTCTGCCTCCCTCACAATTTGGAGATATCTGTTCCGGTGTTGTTGTGCATTTGGCACGTGGAGAAAAATGTTCAAAAACAGGAGCTCTCCCGCAAGTTAATGATGAAGAAGCGTCGACACCCGCCAACATGATGAAAAAGGATTCTTGAGAACATGAAGAATTTTGCAAAGCATTTCGAGCTGTAATCTACTCGAAGGCACTCGAGGAGTACGAACAGCGTCATCAACATGTGAAATGTGTTATTCACACCCACGCACTTCTGGAGTGTCTAGAGCAAAAGAGACTAATCGTCCAGGGCACGTGCACATATGTTTTTTTTACATACAATGGGCATTCCTTGTATCCACAAGCTCTGGGGAATGTCAACTTCGGATTGCCCGAGGATTTCCATCCTATAACGGGCCAGGTGTGTCCGTTATTAGCGTACACTGTGGACTCTTGAGGAAGCGCGAAGAGACTCAGAACACTGAGTCTAAGTATGGGCTTTGGGGAAAATTTAACTCTGATTGATTTGGTGGCCCCTTTGAGCCACCCAAATGCAAAGTGTCTCCTGATTGGTTGAAATGAAACCCGATTTCAACCAATGAAAGGATGACACGAAGCACACGCTACTCGTGTGCTTTGTACCTACTTTTGTCTCTCTGTCTACCTACTTATGTAAATGTTATCTAGTTATGTAACCGTAACCAGCCCGTTACATCACCCCCCTCTCAAAGTTGCACTCACACCCGACGTGAGTGCTGTCGCAGAGAGAGAAAGTGATTGAAGCAGCGGCCAGTCCAACGGCGCGCGCGGTCTTGAGTCCGCGCGCCCATTCTCGAATTCTCGATGTCGACGGCAAGCGAGTCCGGCGCCACGCGCTCCGGACCTTCGGCGTACCACGTCATGGAGAAGGACCTCAAGCCCTGGGAGCTGTGGAGCCTCGAAGGAGCCGAAGAACCCGAGTGCCTTGACGTCATGAAGGACCTCTTCACGCGATACCGCAAGATCCGTGGCAAGGACACCAACCACGCCTACACCGACGACGCTCTGCAACGCTCGTGGTGTGCTTTCATCCGTCGCTGGAACGCCGCGGGACGTGAGGGCAAGTCGTTCACGTCATCGATCGAAGACCGCGAGGCGACGCGCAGCATCCACGCTATTGGAGACCTCCGTGGACGCATCTGTGAGTTGGC
>KV736631.1:0-13970 GCA_000500225.2 Phytophthora pinifolia | reverse complement strand
ATTTTGGGACCAGGCGACCAAGGAGGTTGAAGGTCAAGCAGGGACTACGCGGCGTAAGACCAAGAAAGATCGAGAAGCAGGGAGCTGAGGTCCCTTACATGTTGAATGGGCGGTTGCCCAGGTTTGGTTGCAGAGAGAGCAGAGGCTAACCAAATGAATCTCACTTTTCCTTTTCTCATTTGGTGTACAAGTTGGCCAGTGGAACCGATCCATACTCCAACATCTCCTGCGTTGATCATTCTTGATTTCGCCTCATCGTCCGCGTCCTCACCACGTCCGAGTCGCCAGGGCTCTACAAGTGCAACTCCTGCTCCAACGTCACCAAGGCCGCCAATGGCTACTCCAACATCATGAACCATGTCAAGCGCTCCCACCCAGCCCACGAAGATGAGGCCACCGCCGCGCTTCGCAGCCCCAACTTGCTCGTCCTGCGACTTGTGGAGCAGCGTACCAACGACATCTACCGCTGGCTTGATTGGATTGTCACGGAAGGGCTCCCTCTGTCCTTCTGTGAGCGGCCACTTGTGTGCCAAAACTCGAAGATGGCGCATATCAGCGTGGAGACTTCAAGCGTTACCTCGATGGCGTGTGCGAGTTTGTCGTGTAGCGCATCAAGAAGAACCTCCCCACGACTTTTGGCATTATTCTCGACGGGCGGACGAGTAACGGGCGTCACTACGTAGCCATCTTCGCTGTCTTCAACGATCCGGTCCAGACATATTCCGTCCGGCAGTAACTCGCTCCAGTGACTACCACGAGGACCTCGTGTGCCCCACGCACCGGTTCGTGTTGTTGGCTTGGCTGACGAGGAGGACCTTAGCGTGCAAAGTCTGTTCGACTTGGTGGCGGACACGCTGTCTCACTTCGACCTGGGAGAGGGTGGCGTTCATGGTGGGGGACAACTGCAGCGTGAACCAGTACATCGGACGCCGCGAGGGTGCGGTATCTTTTATTGGCTGTGCTAGTCACCGCTCCGCCCTTGCGGTTCGTGACTTCATCAACGGCAACTATGAGCTAATCGTCAAGGTGCATGTACTCATGATGTGACCGAGCACATCAAGGGCCGCGCGATCGTTCGCCGTGTGAGTGACCTCACTCCAGTCATGAAGAACGAAACACGCTGGTCGAGCGTGTATGTCGCTATGTGGAGCTCAAACCCGCGCTGGCATCCTTGGGCCATGGTACGGTGGATGATTTTGACTTGCAAGAACTACCCCCGACCAGGTCACAGAATATCAGAATCGGTGAGCTGCTCACCGATCTGGAGAATTTCCAGTCTGTAACGGCCGAGCTGCAGCAACCGACACTCACGATATCGGCGGTTCGACGGTCGACCATACGCTGGACGAGTACCCGCAGTTGAAGGCTCGACTGGTGCCAACAGCCACCATCGTGAACTACGTTAGAAACTGGATTGGTGAAGCTGCAGCGCAACGAGTTGTTAAATATACAGCATGTGCTCGTTTCCGCAGCCGTGGTGATGACGACGACGAGTCCAAGGAGGAAAACGACGAGGAGGACTACGTGTGCTGAAAAAGCGAAAGATCGTGCCACGTGGATTTCATTCCGCCCACGTCGAGCGAGTGCAAGCGCTTCTTTTCCCGCGCGAAGCTCGTCTACAGAGACTTGCGCAAAAGTATGCTGGAGAGTCTAATGTTCCTTCACTGCAACCGAGAGCTGTGGGATGTGTAGTCGGTCCGCAACGGACTTGGTCGCAATGATTCCAATTAATTCAATAATCCATTCTGTCGATTTGACTGCCTGCACTAATCTAGCATTTGACTGGGCCCCTGTATGACCACCACGTAACGAGTGTTGGCCACCTTGCTCGTGGGTGGATCGTATGCTCCAGTGCTGACTGTTGTGTTGCTAGCTGCCAGGGTCCCGCTCGCTACAAGACGAGACACAGTTGGCCACCTTCAGGTTGCCGGGCTTGCGCCCAATTTATTATTCTCGCTACGTCGACTCTGCGTGTGCACGGCCCTCACTCGTCCGCACACTCCAAGCCCTTGCTCTCTCTTCGTTGGTCGTCCGCCTGACCCGTTCCCGATAGCCAGGCGGACGCGCGTCTCTTACTCCCTCTCTTTCGCTCTTCTCCGCCTCGTGCACTTGCTGGCACGTTCCGAAGTGAGCCCTTCTGGCCTGATCACGCAGCACAGAGTGTACCCACCCGTTCCCGGTAGCAGGTACCCTGTACCGCGTTCTCAGCCGCTCATTGCCTCCCTCGCCCACGATGTGCGATCCCTCGTGAAGGTCGCGATCCCCCTCGGATCGCACATCGCGGTCAGCAGCTACTCGCACCCACCGAGCCGGCCGCACCCTTCGTCACCATCATCGCCCTTCTGTACTTCAACGTCGTGCCCTTGGTGCCGCCGGCTGTGTCCTCCTGCCTGTTGTCCTTGGGCACCTCACACTCTTTCCTCTCCTGCCCCGCAACCCTGTTACACGACTTCTCCAACCGCATGGTCTTCCACGACCCGTCCGGCCTGGAACAACTCGTCGTAGTCCGTGACGGACACCCACCGAGCTCCACTATCGCTATTTGCTCTTTCTGGCCCGCCTCGGGGCTGGAGCTGGTACTCTAACACGTACTGACCGGCGCTGTTACGCCGCTTCCGTCGTCGAAGTTCCACCAGCTGGCCACCCGATTGTGCCCATTCCGCAGCACTCTCCACTGCTCCTCGGCCTCGCTTCTCGCCGCGTGCAGCTGTGGCCGCCTCGACAGGCGCAGTCGTTGCTCGAGCAGCCGCTCCTGCCTCCTCCACATCCTCTTCGCGTTCGAGCGCGCCTTCATGCTCCAGCTGCTGCTCCAAGTCAGCCGCCGCTTTGCCCAGCGAGTTCACTGGGTAGTGGTACGTGATCAGGAACGACACGTGGGCCACAAATAGCTCGCCGCTACCGTTCTCGTCCTCGCGCTGGAACAGGTAGCTGTCGTAGCCCACCGGCTCGATAATCAGCAGGGACCCTATCCACGTGTGCACGAACTTCGAGGCCTTCGAGCCCCTGAGCGGTCGGTACATCCATACCCGGTCGCCCAGTTCGAAGTCGCTGCCTCGCTTCACTTTGCGATTATAGTACATCGCCTGTCTTTGCTCACGCGCTCGCTCCGCGCACTCGTGGGCGGACTTCGTTGCCACCAACAACTTCTTGTGGTACGCCGTCAGCTCGCCCGCCTCGGCCAAGCTCGTCTTCCGCAGCAACTCGTCGGCTTCAGCGTCCGGCCCATCATGAGCTCATTCGGGGACAGCAGCACGGTTGAGTGCCTGCCCGAGGTGTACGCGTACACTGCGAGCCCCATCCAAACGTCCCAATCTCGCTGCTCGTCCGTGTACATGTAGGTGGACACGCAGTCCCTTCCACGTGTGGTGGAACCGCTCCACGAGGCCTATCATCTGCGGTCTGAACGGCACTGGGTTGATCTGTTCGGGCTGCAGCATGATCATCAGCTGCTCGATCGCCTTGCCAGTCAACACAGGGGCGCCGTTTGTGAGCAACACCCTGAACGGCCCGCGGCAGTGTCGAGACGGAGGAGATGGGCAAAGTGCTGACGGAGATCGCCGAGCAGATGGGGAACTCGACGACGAGCAGCGCCACCGAGACGCATGAGACGATCGACGAGATAATCGAGGGCGCCGAGCTCGCGGCGAGTCCCGTGCCGACGGGGACACCCGCTTCTACGACGACCAGCGGACCTTCGAAGGGCTGTCACACACCGAGTCGTGCGCAAGCCACGAGGCCGAAGTCAAAGAAGCAAACATGACGAACAGTGACGTGGGACCCGGCCGTGCAGCAACAGGAGACGCGACACGCAGCCGAGTCCAGCGGGCTACGTAAGAAGAGCGGAAAGCGGTCGCAGTACGGCAAGACGAGATGGCAGCACGTACCGGCCACCAGCGTGCCAGGGGTGGATGGGTCGCGCGAAGCACCGCCACTACGACAGGCGCTGGCGCTGGTACGGGGACGAGATGACGAGCGAGTACGTGCGCCATGGCGCCCGCTGCGCTCGACAGTGGGGCAGAGCGACAACGGACCCACGCTGCAGCTGACGGACGACGACATCGTGGCGGCGCAGGCCAAGAGCAGGTTGGTGCAGAAGCTAGTCGAGGTCGGGCAGTACAAGGGCATGAACGTGGTGACGGAGCGGGGCTTAGTGCTGATCGAGACAGTGAACGGGAGGCGTGTGATTCTGCCTCCTGCGCTGTGGGCGGTGGCCTTCAAGGAAAGCGACTCAGTGTGGGCGGGGCACTTGCGAGCACCCCATACGCATGCGCGGATCGCGCGAGTATTCTGGTGACCTGGCCTGCACCACGAAGTGAAGCGATGGGTGCTTGGCTGTCAAGAGTGTCGCAGTCGAAAAGACAAACCCAGTCAAGTGGTGCTGCCACTACGAAGCATCCGTGGGGGTGACGTCGGCGATCGTTGGGCGCTGGATGTGGCGGGGCCCTTGCCGATGACTGTTGGTGGACAGCACTTTGTGATAGCTGCGGTGGAGTACGTTACGCGCTACGCGGTAGCGATAGCGGTCGAGCGGCACACGGCCGAGAAGGTGGCGGAGTTCCTGATGAAGGAGATTGTGCTGAGGTTGTTCACCATTGGATCGATGCTCTCCACCAGCACGCCGCCCGTCGTCTTCTCGGTGCTGCTCCTCGGCGTCTCCGCGGCGCTGCTCGCCGGCGTCACCATGGCTACGTCGCCTTCTCCAGCATCACCCGCGCCTTCTCCAGCGATACCCGCGTCCTCTAGCCGGGATTGCGCGGCCTCTCGTAGCTGCTGCGCCACTTCCTTTCGCCGTTTCGTCGCTCTCGTCATGCCGGCATCGGCGCCACATCCTTCTTGCTGGCTTCTGCAATGGTCTGGCGGCACTGAGGCTGCTGCTCCCTGCCGTCGGCTGGCTCACTTCGGCTATCTCGTTGGCCAGCTGGTGCTGGCCCGTCTCGTCCATGCCGCCGTTCGCGTCGCCCTCGCCCCGCCGCCACGTCCGCCACCTTCTGCCGTCGGACTCGTCGCCGACCGCTGGCTGTCAACACCTTGATCGGGGCGCGCGACAGCGCGTCCGCCACCACGTTCGTGCTTCCCGGCCGGTACTCGACGCTGGAGTCGAACTGCTGCAGGGTGAACGCCCATCTGTGCAGCTTGTCCGTCAGGTTCGGGCTGGTCATCAGCCACTTGAGGGCAGCGTGATCAGTCACTATCGCGACTTACGCCCATACCAATAGGGGCGGAAGAGTTTGATAGACCACACCACTGCTAAACACTCCCGGTAACCAGCCGCTGCAACGGCCGCACCATTCCGTACTAAGCTGGTGGCCCAAGTACGCCATGCTGCGTGTGGCGAACATACACTTCTTCAACTTCAATGTCAGGCCCGACACCGAGAGCCTCTCCATCACGCACGCTAGCTCCAACACGTGGCGTTCAATCCCGCCTCTCGTGTAGATCACGATATCATCCAGGCACACAAGACACGTGAGCCAAGTCAATCCACGTAAGACCGAGTTCATCATTCGTTGGAACGTCGAGGGCGCGTTCATCAGCCCGAACGGCATCCTCGTGAACTGGTACAGCCCCTTCTTTGCGGTAAAGGCTGTCTTGGCCTTGTCCCCTTCGGCCATTCTGATCTGCCAGTAGCCAGCCTTTCAGGTCATGCGTCGTGAACCACACGGCGCCACCCAACGCTTCCAGCGTCTCGTCAATTCGCGGGAGCGGGTACACATATTTGCGTGTAATCTGGTTGAGCGCTCGGTAGTCTGCGCAGAACCGCACCTCGCCGTCCTTCTTGCGGATCAGCACCACGGGGAAGCCCCACGCGCCGTTCCCCTCCTCGATTACGCCAGCTCTTAGCATCTTATCCACGTTATCGTCCGTCGACACGTCCTCCGTCTGGGCTTGGCGTCGACGCTTTAGCATGATTGGGGCTGCATTTCCCGTATCAATGTGGTGCTCCACCTCCAGTGCAGTGGACAGTGGGCAGTCGCTCTTGCTCGCGGTCAACTCCCTGGACGCTCTCAACAGCTTGAGGATCATTAAGAGGCTGTTCTCGTCCTCGGTACCCACCCGCACCTCGTCCGCGTTGTCCAGGGGCTCCTCAGTGTCGCCCAACAACTCCAGCCACTTCTGCAGCTCGACCTGCTGCAACGCGCCGTTCAGTTCCAGCACTTCCATGTCTTCCGCGAGCGGAATCCAAGTCCCCAGCTCTTTCTTCGAGGGAAGCTTCACGCGATCTCTGCCGGCATTAATGGCTGGGACCCACACTCGCCCGTTGTGCACCTCCGTCACGGTCGTCGCCAGCATCACCTACCCCAACTTCGTCGTCAGGACGAATATGCCGCGCTCACCATCTTCTGCTGCCATCGCGACCTGCACGGGCGTCACGGTGCTCCTGGACAGCCTCGTCTACGTGGCCATGCGGACCACCGCGATCTTGACGCCCTTGGCCTGGTCGAAGGTGCGGAACGGGATGATCACCACCCTGCCCGCCTCATTGTACCTCAACTCGTTCCTGTTGAAGTCCTTGGTGGTTCGGTGCACGCGCATGAAGTCCACCCCGATCAGGAATTCGCTCATGCAGCCCTCGACTATGCATGCCTCCACGCGCACCAACTCCCCGAACGCGCTCACCATCTCAAAGCTCCACACGCCCAGCACGTCCAACACGAAGCCGCCGATGCCCTCCAGGTCGAGCTTCACGCTCCTCCTCGCACCAGACACCAACTTGGTGGCGGTCGGCAGCCCGTCGTCCGTCTCGGCGTACGTCACGTGTTCGCCAGCAACTGCTTGTGCAGCAGCCACGCCATGTTCTCGTTGAACCAGCCGTACTTGCGCGCCGTCATCACGCTCCTTCCCTTGCTCCTTGGCCCGGTCGCGTTGCTGCCGTCGCTGCTGGACTGCCGCAAGGCTTCCTCCGCGGCCGCACGCCGTGTCTCCTGTCGCACAGCCACCTTCTCCTGTCGGACTGCCGCTCTCCGCACTGCTTCCGTGCGTTTGAGTCGCTCGCGCTTTTTCTGGTTCTGGGCCAGCTTCCGCTGGGCCCGCGCTCACTCTACGTGCTGGTCAATGCCTCCAACTGGCTGCACTTCGGCGTGCCACGGCAACTCGCTCTCCGGCAGGCCCTTGTTGCTGTCGTCGTGCGGCGCCGCCGCCGTCTCGTCACCACTCTCGTTATCGGTGGCCGCCTTGATCGGCGCCACCACGCCCTCCATGCCGTCGCGGCACGCGCCTTCCCCAGTACTGGGCTCGTCCTGCTCCATCGTGCTGCGCGACGCCGTGCTCACGTATCGCACTGCCGCCATGGCCGGCCGCACAGTAGCGTCGCCCGCTCGCCGTCCTTCACCAATGCCTCGGTGGCCATGCTGGTCACCATCGCGTCAATCACCGTGTGGTCACAGCGCTTCGTCTCCCTCTGCTCCGCACACGTGTGGTGGAGCGCTGATCGTGAAATTGCTGACACGGATCAAGCTCACCAACGGTTGCCCGGACTGCCGACTAACGGAGGGGGTACTCCGATTGCCGTAGGTCGCTGAAGTTCTTCTCACCTTGTGTACCCGTCGGTTGGGCGGTTACGCTCTTCTGGTGTCTCGCGAAGATGTGTTGGGGCCGAGCACAGGAACCGTACGGACGGTACTCGGGATTGAGGGGGGTGATCGCTGCACGGATATACGTCGCACAGCTCTCGGTTCTGCCGCAGATCGGGACTTGTGATCGCTTGATCGCGGCGGGGGGTGTCCTTGGGGGGGTTCCAGTTGCGTGCCGCCTCCTCTTGGCTGGATCTTGTCGTGAGTTGAGTCTGCTGCGAAGCGATCCAGGTATTTGCGTGGGTCTTCTTAGGCTTGAGCGGTTCTCGTGCGTCGGTGGGCCAATGTAGTTCCCGCCCGGAATGTAGAAGATCGCTTGTTGCTTAGAAAGTAAATTTCGAAGAGTATTCAATCAAAATGCCAATCCTATGCTCCTACTCCCTTCGCCATGCTTGCACATCACCTGATTTACGCACTGGCTCCCGAAGATCTTCATCTGTACCAAGATCGCGGTACCTATACCGATAAGATCGCACCTTTGTATCCATCCGATCGCGGATCGACCAGATCGCTCTCTTCATCAATGGCGTGATGAGAGCACGGTTATTATGCTAGCTTGAAAGTTTCCGTGTGCTGCTGCCAGATAGATGGCTGGAGAGGGGTTTGTCCACCTCAAGCTGACCGTGCTCTGCAGCGTGATCCAGTACTGCTCCGTAACTTTTAAACGCTGGATCGTATAGAGCCATCCACTGTAGCATTATGATGTCACCTCGCTGGGCTGCCAACAAGAAGCAGATGCTGTTGGAAGGCGTCCGCATTTGTCGCGAAGTGGCGCTAAGACGCTGAACCAGATGCAGATAGCCGAAGTCTAGCGCTCGTGGGATGTTCCAGAGCTTGGAAACGCCGAAATCAGCGCTGCAACATGGGGAGGGAGCCAAACACCTCCTGCCGCTTGCGCCAACGTATGTGAGCAGACACGGATATTGCTAAGAACCGTGGGCCATTTTGCTGTGTCGGTTCTTGCATCGAGCAAAAAAACAAGGGCGGCACTAGTGCCCATGCTCCAAACCCATGATAAAACCCATGATCAATCATGAACACGTCCATCCGCCAGGGATTTTATATCTTGCACCATATGAGATAAACCAGCGCCATCTCCAATGCCTGCCCTACAGACGAGTGGGTTTCCAATCGCTATCACGGCGCCGCCGCCGTCGCTGCCCCCCCCCCNCCTGCACGCGCCCTCGGAAGCGAGCCGCACCGCGACTGCGACCGCGACCCACTGAGGCGTGCCAAAGGGCAAGCGCTGAAACCATTTAGGCAAAAGTTCGAGAAACCCCCGGATGGTTACGACGCGTACTATAGCAGTCGCGAGAGAGTACCGAGTCGAACATGGACCCGGACCAGGACATGGGCGTGATCCAGGGCCAGGCCGACCACCAAGCAGCCGATGTCTTGGACGCCGACGGCGATGACATTGGGGAAGAGGTCCCCGAGCCCGGCGCGGACGATGTCGACGATCCCAGTGAGGAAGAAGACGACGACGAAGGGTCTGTCAAAGATGATGGATTGGAAGAGCCAACGACGGCATGGGTGCTTACAAGCGTGCCAAGCACGCGGCCAGAAATCCTTTACCACCAGGCCGTACAGATGAAAGGTCATGCAGCACGACTGAGTCTGACCCTGCGCGCCGACCACCTGGCAACCAGTGCAAGGTGTAGGTCCGTGTGCCGCAGACGTGGCACGCCAACTGGGACGCCTGGATGAGGTGTACCCAGCAGGCTCTGCGGATCAAGGAGGTTCCCACGAACGAGACCAAGAACGAGCGCGTGATGAAGGCGAAGCGCGGTAGCAGTGGCGTCGGCCTCATTCCGAAGGAGCACGGGTGGACGTACAGAGCCCGATCCAATTCGATCTTCACAGCTGCGGCGCGTTCGTGTGTTGGTTCTTCATGCGGCACGCACGCCCGGACTCCCGAGCGATATGAGCACCCGTTGCCTTATTGCGCGCCGGTTCGAGTTGATGTACTACATCATCACCGGGCGCTTGCTTCCGCTGCAGCCGCCGACAGCTGCACAAGTCCCCCATCAAGATGACGACGACGAATCTCTACCGACGACTCAGATCGCTATGGTTTATGGAGGGATTGTTCACTCGGAGGGCGTTGCGGATGCGAGCCCGTGCGAGTGAAGCAGTGTGCAGCATGGACCATGAAGCGGTCACCCAGTGCGCGTGTGCGACTGTTGCTTGCTTCTACCAGTTGATAATACATGTCATCGCTTCAACTTGACTCACTGACTCAATTCTCCATCGCGGCGCGGGTTCGTCGTGGTGGGCATGCGTGTTGCTCATCTGCGTCTTGTCGAAACTCTTCATACCGAGAAATCATGGACGTTTTCACCTGTGTTTGCGTTTCGGGCTTTATGACCATATGAACGTGAGGACGCCGAAGATACAAAATATACTTTCAAATCTTTCGATATTGAAGTAGCAGATTTGACAGGATTTCTGAATCATGGGTTAAACATGTGACGATCATGTATTAATATTTACGGTTCCATGATTTTGAACATGGGCAGTATCACCCGCCAAAAAACAAATATGTGCCGATAATTTTTGATGCCGGTTGCTCGAATTGTCTACCAGGGTTGCGCAAGCAGAGTAGAGTGTTTCTTATATCTATCGAAGTTCAGGGAAATTCCAAAACAAGTACAATTACGAAAGGGATGAAGCAATAATAAGGAGGAGAATTTGCTTCCCCCCTGCCCCCACAGCGGGCCGGCCACAAGCCCTATCAGCCGGACCATAATGCTGCGAAGACCAACAAGCACCCAGACGGATGGACGCCGTCCCAAACGAGCAACTGGCCAGATCCCTGTTCCCATGAAAGGCTTAAGGGGCGCCGGAGTTTACAGGCCAAGTGACAGCTTAGCTGCTGGGTCTGTTGCAGACCATTCAGTTCCGTACCGCCCGAACCGGTTAGGGCTTATAGAGATTCCACCGCACGTGGAAAGACATGGTGAGCCTGTACGTTGACGAGGGTCAGCACGACTGGGATGATTTTCTGCCGAGCACACTCTACGGCTACAATTCTTCCCAGCAAAACACGCACGGAGCGAACTCTTGATAGGCAGGAAGCTGAGGAGCCTGACGGAGCTGCTGCGCAGAGACCGTTTGGTGAATCCCCACGGCACGCTGAAGGATTACCACGCGGTGCTGGTCAATGACTTGAAAAAGAGCGCATAAGCTGGCTGTGTTGGCTTTGGAGCAAGAGCAAGCGCAAGCTATCTACTACCGGAGGAAGGTAAGAGCCGGGTAACCATTGAGAAGAGGACAATTGGTCTGGGTCTACCAACTTGCTCGGAGGCCTGGAATCACGAGGTTTGGGCGTCGCTGGCGTGGAGGCTGCGGGAAACGAGAATTACCTGATCCGGATACGAGGAGCTCGTCACGCACTGCTCGTTCTTACTACCCGACGCACGTATTGGAGTGGTGGCGGATATTTCGAGGGAGCTGCGGGAGGAGGCGATTGCGGCCGCGGATACTGATCCCGAGGAAGAAGAAGAGGGCCGAGGATGAAGGAAAAGTCGCGCAGGAACCCGTCGAGCCACAAGGCCCGCGAGATGAAGAAGACGAAGTGCGTGTCTACGTCTGTGCTGGCGGAGGACGACGCAGCGGGACAGCTTGGCTTCGCCACCCTCGTATCTCAGCCGTTTGCTCGCGATACCACACTCGCACTGGCCGGTATGTTCTGGAAGTAAAAGTTGAACGTATGGTGGACCTGACGGGCGACGAAACCCAAGCCGGATCAGCCAGCGAGATAATGAGCGACTTTGAAAGGAAAGACGTATGCGGAAAGGCCAGGACAAACCTGGCGAAGGCACAGATGAGTCCGCACTGCCGGAGCCAACGGAGACTTGCTGCTACCAAGCGGAATCAGTGCTTCCGGTTCAGTAATAAGCCGTTACATGAGGTAGACAACCGCGAGAAAGGTGAGGATGCTGAGAGAACGTTACAACAAAGGCGAAGACGAGGACAGCAGAACAGCACGACGACGGCGGCCGAACAGCAGGACTAGGATAGCAGAAACCGGAACAGTACGACGGAGGCCGGACGAGCGAGGTAGCACAGATCGGGGACGATACGTGGGCAGGAGAAAGAATAAGGATGGTGGTTTACTCCCCCCCCCCCTTGCCCCCGGCCACAAACCGATGGACACAGTATCAGCGGACGGACCATAAAGCAGCGGAGACCAACAAGCGTCCAGGCGGAAGGACGCCGCCCCAAACGAGCAATTGGCCGGATCCCTGGCCCCAGGAAAGGCTGAAGCAGCGTCGCGATCTACTTGCGAAGAGGCGTGGTTGCTGGCATGGGGTGGTGCAGTGCATGTGTAGGATAGCAGACGACAGCTCTCAAGTTGCAGCGACACAAGCAAATGCCACCGCAGACGTATCGTCCCCAAAGTGTGTCGAGATACGAGTAAAGCAAAGCCCCATGGGGTCGTAGGTATTGCAGCCCTTAACGTTGTGCACGGGGTAGCCATAAGAATAGGGTTCCAGCCCCCGGTAACCAGCCCCTGGCTCTGTGCCCGAGCGGCTTGGCATCTGAGGACTATCCCATGTTGTACTGCACAGGAACTCAGTGCTGAGCGCTATACGTGTTAGGCTGGTGGAGATGCATTTGTAGAGAGACAGTATCTGTGGCCACCGGAACACCGTCCTCAGCCAAAGGACAGGACTGGCGCCAGTGCACGCGGACAGCGCGCAAGTGACGAACTGCTGCCCAGACAAAAACGATCTCCGTGGAGAACCAGCAGCTATTAATAGGGAAGGAAAGCAAAGACAACAAACTTACTCAATGCTGCATATCCACGGTTAGTCATGATACTACTGTAGATATATCAGCAAACATGTAGTAGACCTGGATTTCTCCATCGTCCTGTGAGATAAATCCAGTCAGACTCCATATTATCCACACATCTCTTGTAAAACCTAGGTTTTACCTCTCCAGTCGCGCAACAGTAATCGACGAATTCCCAAACTCTGGTCCCAACAAAGAGAGCCAATCACATGCGGCATTCCAAAACACTGGATCAAAGTATTGGCTGATTTATCGGTGAAAACCCTCAAGGTTTTAGCTCGCCAAGCTTCTCACATTCAGTCCAGCCCGCCAGCCGATCCACAGCGGAGCGCCATGACTGCCGCCAGAAGCCGATTTGCGCTCCCAACAGTGCGGGCGCCCAGGGACGCCCGCTTACGAGTACGACTGATAGCTGTTCCCAAAACCCGGCAGGGCTGGCGTGATGCTGCCGGTTTTGGTCGCAGACGGAGTCTGCGTGCAGGCGCTTACGGACTGGCTCAGATAGCGGTACGCGTTAGAACTGTGCGATAGCTAGGCGAGTCTGTGGGTGCTTCTATTGACACGTGTGTTGCTGTTGTGTATTGCTCAGTTGTGTGAATAGGAATGCATTAAAGTGTGAATACATGCCGAGTGTTCTACAACTCCAAGTCTTTTTGCTTCCATTGGTGACTGTCTGGTGTGCAGCGATCCGTGATGGCAGCGTTCCCTTCGCGAGTGATGAAGGCTGAGCACAGAGCGTCGTACGCTGTGCGATGATCCGCACGCGGCTTTCTCCAGCGCTTCCGAAGCGGCACTGCCGTCTTTGACTGGCCCTTACCGTCGATCTTAGTAAGCGCCGCGTTTGTCTTCGAGTCCAAGTCCTCCGCAAGTGTCCACACAGCTTGCTTCCACAGTTGATGTGCAACCCCATTCTGGCCAACAGGTGCGGAAGGTACGTCGATGCTGCGATGATCATGATGTTGATGCTTGCCTTGGGGTCGGCGCGGATGAACTGCTGTTTCTTTTGCGTTGCTGTATGCCACCGCTCCAGCGTATACCAGTTGTAGAAGCAACCAGCAAGCGAGTGGGCTTCGACGGCGACGTCGCTTTGGGCGGACCGCAGGTGGGGTTGCGGAGCAGCTACAGCCCGAAGTCGTACTGCTGATAGCTGACATGGCCTCCTGCATGGCAACGAGCTTCTGGATTGTGCGCTGCATCGTCGCCATCGAGGACAGTATCTGGGTGACTGCTGCAGACAGTACACCACGCTGCGGTCCCCAATCTGCGCGAAGTTCTCCGTCTCTCACGAAGTTCGGAGCTGGCGTCCCCAGGATGTGCACGTTTCAAGCGAGATCCGCGAGCCTAACGCAGCATTGGTCGAGTCGAGAGCCTCATGGACGCGGTATAGGTAGTGAGAGGTAAATCCAGACGCCTCTTGTTCCTGCTGGACTGCCGACGCGACTTCATCGAGGTGGATCAAGAGAGAAGCGAGCGCAGCATCCAAGACCATGGTATCGACGTTGAGGGTGGAGTCCGTGAAGCCGCTGACGTTCTTGAAGAGCTGGCCGCGCAGCGTAAGCAGCTGCGCGTACTCCAAATCGGGGAGTAGCTCCTTCAGCG
>KV736621.1:3550-14416 GCA_000500225.2 Phytophthora pinifolia | reverse complement strand
GACCTTTTTGTCCAATGGGATTGACGCCTCGTCAATCCCTCTGTAAGGGCACACACTCTTTTAGGTGGCCCGTTACAGTATGTGTCCGTAAAATTTTAAGGATAAAAATCCCGTCTTATTACGAAAGAAAATTACACCAAATTTTGTCATTTGAACCGACGGAAGGCAATACATTTTCTTATCACCCCAGGTTTTGTCACAATAATAAGTCATTCTCTTTGCAATCACCACAGGGTTTGGCATTTTCCCCCGAAGATGACAGTAAGGAGTGGTGAAAACGCGCACCACCGTTTATAATTCACTGTACACTAATAAGAATACACGTACTGCCGTGGGTGCGGTGCTGCGAGATGCCTCAAGAGGACGATCCGTCCCGCTTAGTCACGGATCGTCCTCTTGTACAGTGGTGGAGTTGAATAACTTCTTCCTGCGGGGCCGGATGTTGTCGACAAATTGCACAGTCACAGTTTGGAGCACCAGCCACTGACATCAACGAAACCTTGCGCCCGACGTCTTTGAAAACTTCTGGAGTGCTTGGTCCGAATGGACGAGCACTCGCGCAGAGATTGCGGCGCTCGCGTGTTGCTGGCTCGCCTATGGCAGCGCTTCCAAATCTGGAGATCGGCGCATGTTCACTCGAAAGGACACACCATCTCGAAGCGCGTTCCCCATTTCGGCGACCGCAGCTTCTGGCTTTCAAGCGGAGCAGAAGCCAGCCAAACCATTGTCGGTCGCTTGAGTGGCCCCTCTCAGTACGTCAATGGCGGCATCCGTGCAGCGATAGAGTCGCCATTTCCCAAAAGATGACCAACGCCGCGAGAGGACCGATCGGCCTTCCTATCCGACGAGTGCAGAGTCGCAATGCGCTCGCCATGTCGGCCATCCAGGAAGAGCGCTCGAGCGTCGACAACATCCCGTTAGCGGTCCCAGTCGCCATAACTCCACCGCCAAGCTCGTGCTCCACGTCGCCGACGACTTCATCCTCGAACTCGGATTCCAGTCCGACGCAGCAGCGTGTGACGAGTCCTCCTCGTTCTCGTACCAATCCGACCTTTCAGTCGTCTTCGACTGGACCCGCAGCTCAAGCTTTAACAAGAACGACGAGGTCTAGCTCGGCGCGATCGCGCTCTATCGCCAAATTTGAGGACGCCGAGTCTGGTGAGACGACCGGAACTATTGTCTCTACGCTAGCACGTCCAAGAAAGTCGAGGGCTCAATCCGCTCGAGTCCGCACTGCGCCATGCTTCGCAGACGATCCCATGGCCGGTGTTAAAGCGCACAAGCCTGAAAAGCCCAAGTCTCGGTCGTCTAGGTCTCGTCCGACCCCCTGCTTTGACGAATCGACTAATACGACTCCGAAGAGACCGGCATCCCAGTCGCCCTCGAAGAAAGCGACGAAGGCTCAGTCCGCTCGGGCTCGCCCCATTTCATGCTTCGACGACTTGCTTTCGGATGAGGCGGAGAATGCACCAGAGGAAGCAGCACCCAAACCGAAGGCAACAAAGTCGACAAAGTCCCTCCGATATCGCTCCATTCCGTGCTTCCAGGGGCTGCTTTCATCCGGCCCGACCCCACAGCCGAAGAAGGAAGGATGGAAACCTCGCGCAGTTGGCACGCGACCTGCTTCCGTCCCCTCGTCGCGTATGCCTCGATCGAAATCATCGGCAGCATTGGCACAGCAGGCGTCTTCAAAATCCGACGAGCGCGCGATTAATGCGAAGAGCTCGGCACGTCGGCGTGGCTCAAACCCACCGCCGCGCTCCATTGGCAAGGAGTCACAAAAGACAGCCAAGCAAAGTCGCGGCCGCCGTCGCTTCCCGTCGGAGGACGAAGACTCAACGCCCCGCACGCGCGCGTCGTCCGTCGGAGATCGCCCCATGCTTCGAGTCGAGGACTTACGCCCGCGAGCGTCTTCCGACTCGGCCTCCATTTCAACTTCATCGAAGAAGAAGATGTCGCGTCCACGCCACTATGAAGGCAAGTTCCTGAACCGACGAGACCAGTCGCTCTTGTACTTCTCTCTCTTCCCGCCCGAGAAGCAGGCATTGCGCGGCATCGTGGTGTATCTGCACGGCATGGGGGACCACTGCCGACGCAACACGGCGCTGTATGAACGGTACTGCAGCGAAGGCTTCGGCGTGATCACCTACGACCTGCTGAACCACGGAGCGAGCGACTACGACAAGTACAACACGCGCGCGCACATCAGCAACTTTAACGATTTCGTGGACGACACGAACGACTTCATCTCGTTCGCCAAGACCAACGTCTACAAGGTCGCGCTCCGGTACTGGCGGAAACACCACCACCCTCGCCACCCTCACGGAAGAGAGAAGAAGCGTGACGCGCCTCCGGAGCTGCCGCTGATCATCGCGGGCACTTCGTTCGGGTCTCTCATCGGGCTGCACACGGTGCTTTCAGGTGTGCACAAGTTCCACGCTGCGGTGTGGACTGCGCCGACGATCGGAGTGACCTGGACGCTGATGCTGTGGGCTCAGTGGAAACTCGCTCGGCCGCTGGTTGCAGCGTTCCCGACCGCCAAGGTGATCCCTGCCGTCCAGCACAGTCTGCGGAGCCGCGATCCCGAGTTCCTCAAGAAGTACCAGGAAGATCCTCTGACCAGCAGCGACATGATGACGCCGCGCAGTGGACACCAGTCACTCCACGCCATGATGAGACTGCAGCAGGACGAGCGAGTCACAGACCCGGGCAGCTCGTTCTGCAATACGCCAATGTTGTTCCTCGGTGGATCGGAAGACCGCATTTCCGACCAGCAGGCAGCGCTCAAGTTCTTCTCGACGATGGGCAACATGGACAAGGAGTTCAAGATCTTCGACGGCCTTTACCACATGATCCACGAGGAGCCCGAGAAGGAGGACGTTCTCACGTACCTTGCGAGCTGGCTACACAAGAGGTTTCCGCTTGAGACGCGGCATCCGAATGATTCACACCTGAATGTGCTGAAGAAGTTTGAGCCATCGCTACGAGCATTTAATTATCTCAAATCCGAGCGCACGCAACTGTAGACTCCTGTAGGAGAAAGCAGCTACCGATCTTCGCTTCGAAGAAATAAACCATCAATCGTCAAGCTCAATATGTGAGCAGAGTGGTCTCCAAAAACTCGAAGAAGGCGCTGTTAGGGTCCGTGACGAGGTCTTCCGCAGCGCCACACTCTGCAACGACACCATCTTGCATCACGATGATCCGGTCGAAGCCGAGAACTTGGTCTAGTCGATGCGTAATCAGGAAAATCGTGGAGCTTGCGAACTCCTTTTCAACGACCGCAAGCAATTTTTTGTCGCAGTCTTGATCCACGGAGGAGAAAGCCTCGTCCAAGATGAGCACGCGCGCAGGCTTCAGCAGCGACCGAGCAAGCACCAACATCTGGCGCTCGCCCATACTCCAGTTCTCGCCATTCTCCGCCAGCCTCATGTCCAAGCTCGTTACGACCACACGCCCCACTGGAACTCCAGTGTAGTTTCCTTCAGGCTCAGCCTCGAGCCCAGCGCTTGCACGCCCTGGCACGTCGCAAAGCCCAGTCTTGACGAGAACTTCCCAGAGTGCCTCATCACCGAACTCCTTGAATGGATCCAAGTAGCGGCGAATCGAGCACCGATAGAACAACGGCGTCTGCGGGATAATACAGATACGGCTTCGAATGTCGCGAAGAAGCAGACGACTAATGTCAACGCCGTCGATAAGGATGCGCCCACGATGTAAGCTGTGGATCTGCAGCATGGCCATAGCCAGCGAGCTCTTGCCCGATCCGGTTCGCCCGACAATCCCAATTTTCTCCCCACCTGCGATGGAGAACGACACGTCCTTCAACGCTAAAGTGGGCGCGTTGACGGAACCTGTGACATGGTCGTACGCGAAGAAGACGTGGTCGAAAGCAACTGAACCCGAGCTAGGCCATCGCAAGGGAGCCCGTGTGCGACGTTGCAATCCTTTATTGTCGAGAGTCTCCTCCGGTGGGATGTGCTGGAATTTCTTGAGGTTGGCGATGCTGAACATGCTAACGGAAGTGTTCAAGATGCCAACCGAGAACGAGACGAAGTCACGTTGGATGCTGTAGATGCAATGCAGCATGAGACCCAACGTACTCGCCTCGAGACCGCCGTGGGCTAAGAGAAGCGCGAGGCAAAACACAAAGACGGCGACGAGAAGGCTGCAGCGAATGTACAACCAGTGCGTGAACACTTCCACAACCGTAGCGATTCGGGACCTGTCGTCGACCATTTTGCCGTGGTGCAGACACACCCGCTTCACCTGATCCGCCCCAAACGAGCGGATCACAGCCGCACCATCTAACGTTTCGGACACGAAATTGAGATCGGCCGCGTCGAGGTGTGCTCTCAGCGTGAAGACCTGGGCGAACAAGCGCTTATCCACCATCCCTCGACACAAGTACACCGTCAGAGCAGCAAAAATGACACCCATCACGCCCAGCAAGTAGCACATCGTCCCGAGTGCCGCGGCAATGGACACCGTACTTCGAAACATGAAGACCAAAGGGAACGACATCATGCCATCGATCGTCTGCATATCCGTCGAGTAGCGCGCTAGAATCTCCCCGATTGGAGTTTGGTACAGCACAGCCATCGGAGCACGAAGCAGAGACTGCGTCACTTCACTGAAAACGCCCGTCGCGCGTCTTGCAAGCGCGTAAAAGATGACTGCGCAGCTTGCCATCAACACCACGAAAGCCCCGATACTCAGCACGCCGTACACCACCGTCGCGTTCCACATATCGATAGGCGTCCAGGTCATATTGCTCCAATGCACCAGCCACAAGTTCTTCGCCACGTCAATTAAACCGTACGCGACGAAGAGAAAGCAGGCCAAGATGGATGTGTTTCGCCCATGCTTGTGCCACCAAACGTCCTTTGTCGCTTCATCCATCGTGCGGCGTGTCAAGCCAGCTTTCGAGCTTGTCAACACTGTCGGCATTGTTCTATGGCGAAATATCCGCCTCCGTACTTCTTCCATCTGCTGGCTGTCCATGGACAACGGGGCGTATTCAGCGTCCATGACGTTATCGTCGTGGCCTATCCGCCACGGCGGGATGTCTGCAAGCCGACGCGCACGGCGACTTGATGCTCCAGTCGCATCAAAGGAAGGTTCGCCTCGACAAGTTTCCGACACGACTCCGTTGTTCACGTGCCACACGCGATCCACAAAGCCGGACTCGACAACTTCCGGGTTGTGCGTGGCAACAATTACCGTTTTGTAGCGAAGAAGCTCCAGGAAACATTTGCGAAACACGTCGCTTTGCACGATCGCGTCGGCGCTGGCCAACGGCCGATCCAGCAGGTACACATCTGCATCGGAATACAGCGTGCGAGCGAGTGCGATGCGAGATTTCTGGCCACCGGATAAATTAATACCCTTTGGGCCGATCATTGTGTCGTCGCCGTCCGGGAGACTCTCAAGGTCTTCAAGCAAGCAACACGCATCCAGGACACGAAAGTACTTGGCCTCGTCGAACGGGTAGCCGAAAAGCACGTTCTCCCTGATGCTGAGTGTCTGAAGCCACGGCTGCTCCGAACAGTACGCGACCTTGCAGTTTGGTGAGAGATACACGCTGCCCTTCACGCATGCCACGTCACTTAAGAACCCAGTCAGCAGTGTTGTCTTCCCAGCGCCTGCCTTACCATGTATCACAACCAGCTCGCCTTCACTCACTCGCAAGCTGATGTTTGCCAGAACTGTGGTGGGTGAATGGAATCCAACCGATAGCTCCGCCTTCTCCATGGCGGCTACCACGCCCTCAGGATACGAATTGCTGTATTCCACACCCACAGAACTTCCATTATCGGCCTTGTCCACGTAGTTGTCACAGTAAAGCAGATACTTGTCGATTTTGCGCAGCCCCACGCGGCCGTCGATAACGACGCGAATACCCATAATCAATCCGTGTAGCTCGACTTGGAGTTGGTCGATCAAGACGAGAGCTGTGAACACCGTCGCGGGCGAAAAGAAACCCGCGTGCGCCGCTAACGACGTAAAGATGGCCACGGACGCGAAAGCTGGTGATTCCCAAACGCAGCAGTAGCGCACGATGCGAAACGCAGCCTCCCACCACTGGCGCGTCTCCTCTTTGCGTCGCGCCGACATGATCTTGGACAAGATCTTGTCTTCCCACGCGTAGAGCTTGATGGACTGGATGCCTTTGAAGCACTCATTCACTGCGGCCAGCGTCTTGGCCCTCTTCTTGGTGTACCACTGCAGCATCCTTGCCGACAGTGCCGTGAGGACGGACATGCTGCCGATGATGACCGCGAGCGACGACAGGATCATGGTGGCGCTCGTGTGCAGCGTGCGGTGCAGAATGAGCAGCAGTACCGAGAGCTGCAGCGTGGACGTCCAGAGGTCGTGGAAGCGGATGAGCAGCCAGCTCACCTGCACGAGGTTGGACGAGTAGAGCGTGGCGATGGCGGCGATGCTGGTGCTGGTGCCGTGGCGGCCCTTGACGGGCCGCTCCACCGACTTGGCGAACACCAGCAGCCGGATGGAGGCCACGACGCGCAGCTGCACCTTGAACATTTTGAAGCGCGCGTGGCGGTCGAGCAGCACGGCCAGCACGACGGCCGCGTGGATGCCCACGAGCAGCAGCAGCGGCGTCAGCACCGATTGCTGAGCGTGCGCAGGGTCCATGGTGGTCGTGAGCAGCTCAAATAGCAGCAGGGGCACGCAGCTCGCGCTCAGTGCCGAGCACAGCCCTAGGCCGCCGCTGTACACAATGGCGCGCCATTCCGTGCGCCATATTGTGGCGTGCAGGCGACCGGACGTACGGTAGGCAGCGTGGAAGCGGTGCGCGGCCTGCTCCGACGTGTTCTCCGGATCCAGCGTCCACAGATCGCGTAGTGTCAAGCGGCGCGCACCTCCGAGCGCCACGAGCGGCTCCACGAAGAGGAAACCGAGACGCGACAGCCACGACGCCGACGCCTCGTTCACAAGCGCTGCACGAGGACCGGCTGAAGGCGTAGAGGATGCGCGAGAACTGAATGAACCACCGTTGAATGCGCCAGACGACAGCGGAGAAGATGAACGCCTGCGCACGCGACAACGAGCGCTCCCGGTCACGCTGTAGCCGTCACCGCAACTGCCGATCGAGCCGCAGTGCAGCGTGCTAGGCCCATCAAACGTCATCAAGCTACTGATTATATATCTGCATTACAAGTTATTTTACGATTATTAATTTAAAGTTGTGTTTTCTAAAAGGGTTAGGTAACGTGACCCTATGAGAGCACTGTGCCGGTCTGTCTGTCGCGGACGGGCCTTCTGCGGGGCTCGGGGGGGGGGACACGACACGGCCATGAAGTCGAGACCCATACCCCCTCGAAGTGCACAGATGCAGGCTGTTTCCCTGAACCTACAATATTGCCCATTTTGTGAATCGTCATCCCTGCGGGCAGGCCTCCTAAAATACAATAGTCAATATACGCAGGCAACTCACGCACCAGTAATGCATAGTGCAATAACAAGACGAACAATAATCCGCAATACCGCAATTTTCAATGTATTGCTGCGACCAATCTTCACTAGAAGTTCTTCCAGAGATCCCGATTAGCCTTAAGGAACATCAGTCTCTCGAAGGTTGATGAGTGCATGGAAGCACGGTGCGACTCAAGCACGTGCTTACACTCAGAGAATAACCGCTCGCAGCGGTTACTGGTTGGAGGGATGGCGCCAAGTAGTGGGACGTAGTCGACGACGTGCCTCTGCGAGGTGCGGGATTTCTTGGCACGGCGAAGAATCTCGCTGGTGAAGTCAGCAGCTGCTTCGTCCTCGCTCTGCTCGGTGCATCTTGGACGTCGAAAAGTCTCGAGCGTCTTGGCCTCAGCACTGGAAACAGGACGAGAGCTTGTGACCTTGACAACTGCAGCTTCAAGTGAACAATGTTGGCAGTAGGCTTGAGATAATCCTCCATGACAGGATACTTTGCCATACAAGCATCAAATAGAGCACGTACTTCACCGAGCGTCCGCTTGTGCTGCTGCAGCTTTTCGCAGACACTTTACAGCTCCTCCATCTTGTTGTGCAGCACCAGGATCCGGCGGTGGTCACTCAGGCTGGGGAGCAGCTCCTCGACCGCAGGAACATGCTTCACAGCATCGCGAATTCAGACGTACTTGTGTACCATCTTCCAGACGGAAGACCAGCGCGTCACGTTCGATGTCTCTGGGAGGAGTTCTGCATGGAGCGCTAGCCGAGCGGCGTTGTTTGCTTGGCGGAGGCTCATCATCAGACGCTGAACCATATTTATCAGATTCTCAGAATCAGACAAAAATCGGACCATTGCCAAATTGAACCGGTGACTGGCACAGGGACATCCAGCTTGGTTGCCACGCTCCGATTGGTGGTGCAGTTGTCAGCGACAAGAAACTTGATCATTTACAGGTCTTTGCCGTAGATAGCGGGGATACTCTCGATGAACTCGATATGAGCATCCGCCGTCTGCCCATCCAGCATAGGAGACAGACCAATCAGCCTGTCGCACAGACCAGCCGCGCCGTAGTACACCACGAACACTGCAACGAAGTGGCGTGTGCCCGAGCTCCACCCGTCAAACATGACACCGAAGAACTCGCCAATCTCCTTGGCGATGGTGTTGCCAACGCGTTCCGCCACTCGATGCATGTAGATCTTGAGTGTCTCCGCCGAAGTCGGCTTCATGCGCACTAACAGCCTAGTCAGCTTGTATTCTACTTCGCTGAGAGGGAGGTTGCGCTCGACGCTCAAGCGGAGCCAGTCGTACATGTTGGTCATCACCTCGTCCACGAAGCCGGGAGGTCAGGGTTCGGCGCTGGGACTCGGCGTACTCCTCGCCGTGAGTGCGGTGCTTGGAGCTCAGGTGCGACATCAGGTTTGTGTAGCCTGTACGCGGAGCTTGCTTGCGTGGCTGCTCGCATATGTTGCACCGGTAGAGCCCAGGCTCCACAACAGCGAAGAAGAAAGCGGTGAGTTGCTGCGGCGTCATGTGAAAACTGAAGAATGACCTTCTCTTTAATGGTTGCAGAGTTATTCGAGCTCCGATTGAATGGTTGGCAGCGGGGAATGGCTGGCGAGAAACATCGGCAGGATATATTAGTATTATTCTGTCAGTATCACACGATATTATTTGTCGCAAAAAAGAATAATCCGTAGTATAATATAAAATAGGTAGTAATTACGGTAGTGATCTTATTTTCTAGGAGGCCTGCCTGCGGGTACTTTGGCGAAGCTTGTGATTTGGGTACAGTAGATTCCGTACCCAAATTTGTTATTTGAATGGTTGTAGTCGGCCCCGCCACCGTCATAAAAGCCGTGTCACAATTCCTAAGCTCTCGTGAGCAGCGGCACTGAGGCGCCCATGTCCGCCCGCCAGCGGCATGGGAAGTCTCATACCAATCCGGGGTTCTGGGGTGGATCCATGTAGCGATAAAGCCGGCTTGCCGGGCCGCCCACCTCAGCCTCGGGCCAGTTGTCGTCAAATGGAACCAGTCCTTGGGGTGGAGACATCCTTATGTGCTCTGTGCCGTGGTAGAGCTCATGCGAGAGCATGTTCCTATTCCAAATAGAGTTCGGATTTCGCCGCTGCGACATTGCAAAGAGTGCTCGATGGCGGCGCGCTATGCACCTTGCAGCGGGGCTGCAGTAGCTCTTTGCTTAGAGGAAGCAGGGGTGAGTCAAGGGTAATGCTTACCCTTCTCCTAGAGGCTAGAGAGACCTTAAGGAAGGTGCTTCTGCTCTACTGTGGTATTGCGGTACACACAAAAACGTCAGATGTGGTTCCTTAGCAACAAACACAACAATCGCCGAGTTGAAGTCGGCGCTTGTTGGCCTGTGCTGAGTTGCCCCAGCGGTTCGGCCCTTCCGGGACAGTAGGTGTCTCGTCTCCGCTGACACCAGGCAACCAAGCCAGTCACACCAGAGGTCAGCTGAGCCCGCTGCCTCTTGTACAAATCCCGTGCCCTCCGCCAAAGGACGGACGACGGCGCGCAAGCGCTTTTACGGGTCACCGAGAGCAAAGGTTTCTTGGCTAGAAGTGTCACGGTACCCGGGCTATCCGGCGTACCGACCCGCTAAGTAGCGGGGTTTTACCAACGCACGAAGCGAGACACGCCCATCCCCGGGCCGACTTGAACTCTTGGCGCTGACAGACGGTCGAACTCTTCAAGCTATGCCTCTCGAGTTCAACGGCAGGCATAATCTGGCCCACACAGGGACTCACCGGAAGGGTATACGCTGTTCTTGGACCTGGAAGATTCTGCTCTGTTATTTGTTATGTCTGAAGAGCCACAAAGGCTCTATCTTCTCCTTCCTATAGCCTATACTAATATCCAATGAAATGAAGTGGTTTTGGATCTCGGTTCCCTGAGACCTCAGCGTAACTACCCGGAAACCGACCGCCGAGTTCCATCCCGCCGAGTTAGCACCGTCGAACACTGATCCTAAGCCTAAGAGCCACCCGCCGAGTCGGTTGACAGGAAATAGCTGAGTCCGCGAACTTTGGTGTTCTCTACACCACACTACGGTGTGTTTTCTAAACTGAATATATTGATCTTATGGGCGGCTGAGCCGCCCCTTGGGGTAAATATCTTTGCCTGACTATCTACCTTATTAAGACCCAATCATATGCAAGTACTTCCTCTGTCCCACCAGGATATGACGGTATGACATAACTATTGATTGAAAGCGATTCAGGTCAAGGCGCAACCCTCCACGTGTGCCTCATCGAGCGCGCATTGTAGCGAATTTTTCTGATACAATGTAACTGCATTTGTAAACTAAATACCATTCGCTTTCCAGCGCTCAAAATTGAACCGACAGGGTTTTTTGTCGAAACACAAAATCTAAGAAGCGATATTACACAAAACTTAT
>AWVW02054340.1:0-14838 GCA_000500225.2 Phytophthora pinifolia | reverse complement strand
ACGCCAGAGCGGTCAGCCAGGAGCACCTCCGTGTCGTCACGCTTGAGCATGTAGACGAACTCGCACTTGTTGAGCGGCACACGTAGGCGGAAGAAGTTGCAGATGCGTTCTTGCAGCGCCACGATGACCACGAGCCAAACGGACGTGATGACCCAGACGATGATGAAGACGATGGCATTGTCCTTGGTCGTGTCGAAGAGCGAGGGGGCAAAGTTGCCGTAGTAGTCCATGATGACGATGATCAGAAGCACGTTCAGAGCGAGCGACGCCACCACCACGCAAGCGAAGACGATGGAGCCGAGGACCGAACCGGAGAAACCAGTCTGCAGAATATCCTCGGCAGCTTCGATCTGCATGCGCATATCAGACCTGCGCACGCTGGTGTGGCGACCGCTAGCATTGCCCGCGATGGCCCTCGACGGGGTCTGCGGGGTGGCAATCAGCTTCTTGTTCATCTCGTTGACCGACTAATTGGCGTTCTGCATGACGCTCTTGTAGACCGTCCAGCCGCCGAGCACCAAGAAGAAGGCCAGGTACAGCAGGTAGATAATCAGCAGTGGGGTTTCGGTGTAGGTGGTGAACCGAGGCGTTGCGGTCGTCGACGTCGACGTACAGGCGTCTTCAGGTCCGTGTCGACGGTGCCATCGCGCAGCATGATGCTGTAGCAGTTAGCACCAACCGGGAAGGTGGCGTTGTTGTTGCGCACGTTTGCGCCGTACGTCCAGAAGACGGTGCTATCCTGCGAGTCTGTAGCCAGCGACGAGTTGGTGTCGGCACACTGTAGCTCCTGTGTCAGCTCCCCGGTCTCCGTATTGGCCACAGCCTGCACTCGGCACACCGTGCTGGGGTCGTCGTAGTAGAACTTGGGGGTGTGCGGATGGTACATCGTGTACGGGTAGTTGACTTGGCGCTGCTTGTTCCAGCCCTCGACGTAGTACGACTCGTAGTCGCCACCCGACGGCCGGTTGTACTTGGTGTAGAGCACCTTGGTGGACTCCGAGTACTCGCAGCAGTAGTGTTCGGGACTGTGTCGAACGGGACAAGCGGCGAAGTCCATTTGGTTGGCCGCTGCCGCGCGAACTCGTGCGGGTGCCAGCGTGGCCAGAGCCAGCGTTGACAGGAGCGTCGAACTCCAGCGAGGCATTGTAGAATCAGAGGCACGTGGTTAAGAAGTGACGTTCGACTTGGACCACTCGGCAGACAGCGCTCGCTCGACACGTCTCCTTAATGGTCCACAGACCAAAGCCACCTGGCATCTTGCTCGACAGTATCTTCGCGATCAGACCGCTCGTCACATTGCCCAGCGAAGCGTAGTCCGGGAACTTGCCCGCCAGCTCCACCAACTTCATATCCGCCGCATCGCCGGAGCTAGAGCCGAACTCCTTCTCCAGGTCACCAACGATCTCGTTCTGCACAGACGACCTGCCAGCTGACAGATCGCCGCCTCCGGCACCTCGCTGAAAGCCTTATCGAACTTCGCCGCGAGCATCACCAGCAGAGCGTGCTTCAACTCCACAGGCTGGCGCTCACCATCGGAATCGACACCGGAGCAGGGTTGAACACATGCCCATCGCACCGGGGTAGCAGCCATCGGTGGAGGGCAAAAGAGATGCTAGCGAACGATGCGTAGCTGCTCACGCTGTCGTCCAGCCACTTGCGCGCATCCTCCACGCAGCCAGCGCCCAGACACTTCTCGCCGCTGAGGTACGCTTTGATGCTGGACATCGTGACGCCGCTGGGTATCTTGCTCGCCACCACCTTGTTGATCACACAGTCTTCATCGTGACCAGCGTGTTGTAGGTCAAGAACTTCGACGCGAGCTCCTTCAGCGGCACCTCATCAACGCCCTCGGGAACACCGCCGCCGAACTCCAGGTCGCCAGGAATCTCGGCAGACTTGCCGGCGCACAGCGTCTTCACGTGTCGCCCAGATCCTTGTTTAGATGCACAGCTTGCAGCATGCGGAGAACGTGCAGCGGTCCAACAGGAGTATCCTCGGCAGCGGGTTGGATGCAGCAGGTCAGGCCGGTTTGTAGTTTTACTCAATTTTGGCCACGTGTTAGATGAATGCAAGCCTCAAGTAAGAATGAGGTTAGGGTGCATTTTATCTTGATGCAACGCAGCAGAGGCCAGGAATTAGCAAGGCATAATGGAGGCCGATTCCTTGCTGGCTGAGAGGACAGGGGCATCAATACTCAACGGATTGCTATGAAACGTGGTCACTTCATACATTGCATCATAAGCTACACACGTGCCAAATCTTACCCTCATCAGACGAAGTCCCATTTTATTAAGCAATTGAGTTCAGAGGAATTAGCTATTCTGTTATGACTCGTAGCGAGAATCAGTGTTACAGGTCGGATGCGAGCGTACGCGGCTGACGCTCCCCTCGTTTTAGCGGTCTTGTGAGACTGGAACATAATCGTTATCAGAGTGACCTCACGTTTTAGACTTGCAGTGATACCGACATGGTTGTCAAACGGAGATGGGCGCATCCCTGCGCGTCACCGAATCGCAGCCTCAACTAGCCAATCGCGAAGCGAAGCGAGCCGAGCTGCGAGCGTACCATGGTGAGCAGCGGTACAGGTACTGTACGTGGCCGAGGCACCAGCGCGTTAACGGCGGCGTGTGGTGGGCCACCCACCACACACCACTGCAGGCCGAGTGCGTCAAGAAGGATCTGGTGCACACCTTAGGAGCGGAAACAGGCCGTCAGACCTGCGAGCGTACTCGAGGGAGCGAGACTCGCAGCGCTGCATCCAATGCGGCCGATTGCGAGGCCCCGGCCGAGGCTTTGGTCGCGAGCGCAGCAGCACAAAGCTGTGTGTATGCTAGGGGCATGGTGCCGCTGCCGCCACTATAGCAGACGTGATGCGTGGCGAGTCAGAGTGGTCCTCTTGAAGTAGTTTGCAACTTGGATCGCCTTGTGGATCGTGGTCGATCCGCTGGGCAACGTATTTGGCATCAAAACGAGCGACATGGCGAAGCATCTCTTGCATCAATGGCTTCGTCCTTCTTGCGGTGCATCGAGGTTTGCTGCTTGAAGGGGAATAACCTTGGGTGAGCAGAATGAGGCTTGCGGCGTCGCTGTGAGCGCGCAGGACAACGCAGTGACCGCAGCGTGAAAGCTTGTTTGACTCGATTGAAACGATCCGTGTGGTACGCTGTTGTGAAACTATCCAACAACGGCATGATATAGATCAACCGTCGAGACCTTGCCGGACAATGGCGACTGGTAGTGCATCTACAGCATAATACTAACGCATTGCAATTGTCGTCTAACAGATCGTACGATCTTCCACCCTACTCTGCTGCCCGCAAGTTCAGAGCCGGCTTGTTGTACAACTGCTCGAAAAGCTCCTCGATCTGCGCAGCCAGCCAAGCTCCAACATCAGCCTCCTGAATTATCAATCTCCCTCTACAGATACACCCACCTGGTTGATAAATAGCTTCTGCTCCTTGAGCAGCTGCGCCGTGGTGTCGGCTCCCGAGATGCTGGCTCCTCGTCGGCGGTTGGCCGCCGCCAGCGCCGCCGCGATCTTCTGCGCGTTGTTCTCCACGCACTCCACCAGCTCCTGCAGGCGCTGCATCTCGTCAGGCACCAGCGTCGCGTTCTTGAGCATCAGCGCGTTCAGCAGCGTGCGGCTCGCGCCCACGAATCTCTCGGGCCCCGCCGTATCCCCCATCGTAATCAATGTACCAAAAACACAACTCCAAACATACCCATTCGTAACCCCATACAACCGACAAGTCATTTGAAGGGGAGAATCCTATCATGTCGGCGGATCTCTTCGCGGACTGGAAGAAGGAGGAGGAGTCGTTCAGCGACTCCCGCGGGACCGGCAGCGGCCCCAGCCCCGCCGTATACGAGTCCCCTTATGTCTCCGGAGCTCCAGCCGCCGATACGTACGGTGGGGACCAAAGTAGCAACGACGACTTCGACTTTGAGACGGACGAGGCCGCCGTGCAAGACAAGGAAGAAGAGAAGCCCATGTTCGAGCTACGCGAACACGGACTGAAGGTATCAAGACGCAAGGGCTTCACGCTGAGCTGCATGGGCGTGGGCAACGGCGTGCTGGCCATGGGATCCCAGGAGGGGATGCTGTTACGCTGCACTTCGGAGGCCACGGACAGCTCTGGAACCGTGGAGGAGATCATGATCGAGCCTCGGGTGGCCATGTCCAAGGTGTTCATTGATCCTACAGGGGCTCACGTGCTCATCTCCATGGAAAATGGCTCCAATTTCTACCTGCACACGGGCTCAACACGTCCCAAGAAGATCATGAAAGCCCAAGCTCTGCAGTTCACCAGCGTGGCGTGGGACCGCCAGTCTGGTGCACCTGAAGCTTCCGAGCCTATCCTCATTGGTACGGACTCCGGTGCGGTCTTTGAGGCCGAGTTTGATGGCGGCAAGGAGAAGAGCTTCAAGAAAGTGTACCAGATCTCCAACCAAGGCCCCATTGCCGGCATTGGCTTTGAGCACTGGAAGTTGCCGTCCGGGGAGTTAAGATACTACGTCCTGCTGACCACGTCCGCCTCTGGTAAGAGACCAACGAGGATGTTCCAGTTCATGAGCGCCGGCTCGGGAGAGTTTGAGACCATGTTTAACGAGTACACGAGCCCGGACAAGCTGCGCTTCCAGGAACTGCCCGGGGATGTTA
Organism: Phytophthora pinifolia; assembly: GCA_000500225.2. Taxonomy (NCBI): domain Eukaryota; phylum Oomycota; class Peronosporomycetes; order Peronosporales; family Peronosporaceae; genus Phytophthora; species Phytophthora pinifolia. The sequence goes on along the minus strand of AWVW02054340.1, from coordinate 10,178 downwards.
CGACCGCGGAGCTGCGTTTTTACGCGAAGCAGGAGCGCGAACGCGCCAAGGGCTTTGGAATCCTCACGGGCGAAGGCGTGTATCATGGCGAGTTCGTGTTTGGACTGTCGAGCACGATCGAGAACGTGACGACGGGAACGGGCCTGCTGGCGTACCCTGGCAAGCCGGACAAGTCGACGAGCAGCCGCGGAGCGTGGACGCCGCCGATCTCCATGGCTGTGACGCAGTACCACGTGATTCTACTGTTTGCACGTCATGTCCAGGTGGTGTCCAAGCTGAGCGGCGTGGTTGTCATGGAGGAATCGTTCGACTCCCGCGTCGGGAATGTACACGGCATCACGGTGGATGAGACGTACAACACGGTGTGGATCCACTCGAACCGCCGTATCCTGGAGGTTCTGATCGCTGATGAGGACCGTAACGTGTGGAAGCTGTTCCTGAGTAAAGCGGTGCTGGGCAATGGCGACGACCGCGACTTCGAGCAAGCGCTGGGTGTCTGTCGCAATGGATGGGAGCGCCAGCGCGTGCTGACGGCGCAGGCCGACAAGCTCTTCGACAAGGGCGAGTTCGATCGCGCCGCTGTTATCTACGCCAAGACGACTCGGTCGTTTGAGGAGGTGGCGCTCAAGTTCCTTGAGAACGATACACGCGACTCGCTGCTTCTCTTCTTGCTCCAGAAGCTGAAAAGTCTGGGCACGGAGGAGAAAACCCAGAAGACGGTGCTGTGCTCGTGGATCGTGGAGCTCTTTTTAGACAAGTTTAACGTGCTCAAAGGCAGTGCGCAGGACGTCGACGCGCACGCGAATCTGTTGTTCGAGTTCAAGCAGTTCCTACAGGACCAGAAGAGCCACTTGGACCCGGCCACGACGTTCAATTTGATCTCCAGTCACGGCCGACCGGATGAGCTCGTCTTCTACGCGACGCTGATCGAAGATTACGAGAAGGTGATCACGTACCACGTGGACCGCGGGGAGTACGGAGCAGCCATTGAGTTACTGCGCAGTGTGGAGACGTCCAAGGTGGAGGAGATCTGGTACAAGTACTCGCCCGAGCTGATCATCCACAAGCCCAAGGAGGTGTACGAAGCCTGGCTCGAGGCTGCCACGTTGAACCCCACGCGTCTCATCCCGTCGATCGTCCGTCATGTGCATCAGAAGAGCGGCGTGGGTGGCGACCCGGCCAGCAACACGACAAAGAGCCGCTCGGTGCTCGATATGGCCATCCGCTTCCTCAAGTTCGCGATCAAGCAGGGCAACCGCGACCCGACGATCCACAACTACCTGTTGTTCCTGTTGGCGAAGCACCCGGACGAGCGCTTGCTCATTAGTTTCTTGCGCAAGAAGCACAACGGCAAGCACCTGTTTGACATTGCCTTTGCGCTGCGCCTGTGTACGCAGAACGAGAAGAACCGCGCGTGTATCTACATTTACTCGGCCATGGGACTGTATCAGGACGCCGTGGAGAAGGCCCTCCAGGTGGATGTGAAGATTGCCAAGGAGATGGCCAGCATGCCCGAGGACGATGAGACGCGCAAGAAACTCTGGACGCTGATCGCCAAGCACACGATCGACGCCGGCGGGGAGATCAAGGACGCCATGAGCATCCTCAAGGAGAGTGGCTTGCTCAAGATCGAGGACATCCTGCCGTTCTTCCCTGACTTTGTGCTGATCAACGACTTCAAGAAGGAGATTTGCGAGTCGCTCGAGGTGTACAACGACCGCATTGAGCAGCTCAAAGAAGAGATGCAGGACTACACGCAGTCGGCCGAGTTGATCCGTGCTGACATGCAGAAGCTACGCAAGCGTTGCGCCGTCGTGTCGGGTAATCAGCGCTGTGAGCTCACGGGCCAGAACATCCTGGGCAAGGAGTTCTACCTCTTCCCGTGCTCGCACGCGTTCCACGCCGGTGCGCTGCGCCAGGAGATGCAGAAACACCTCAACAGTTTCCAGCGGCAAACCGTCAAGCAGCTCGTCCAGAAGCTCAACGAGTTGTCGACCGAGATGCCTGCGAGCACCAACTTTTTCCAGCGGCCGTTGGCAGCTTTTCCCTTCTTGAACTTGTCGTCCAGCGAGAAGGAGGTGATGACGCCCGGCGCTGAGGGACTCAACGCCGCGGCGACGGCAAAGGCCAGAAACGCCGCCAAGGAGCAGTCGATTGCGCAGGAGCGCGAGATGGTGCAGCAAAAGCTGGACGAGATCATCGCGTCCGAGTGTATTTTCTGTGGCGAGGTGATGATCAAGTCGATCCACACACCGTTTATCACTCCGGAGGACGAGGCGAACGAGGGCAGTGAATGGACCATCTAAGCATGACGACGGGGCCTGGAAACGAGCGGGGGATGGCTATGAAAGGACGGATGCGCCAATGGCTGCATCTCCAGTGAGAGGAAATATGTGTTTGAGCTTTATCTGGCTCGTTCTTCTGTTATTTATACCGGGTGAGTGTGCTGCTGTCATTGACTGTTGAGCAATTGAGCAAGGCAGCGATGCCGGGGCAGCGCCAGTCTCCGACGACTCCAAGGCGTCCGAGTCGGAATGAAGGTCTTCTTCAACCAGAGTGCGCGTTGTCACGAAAGGAACTGGGTATTGAAGCTTGCTAACGACACGGTTTGGATGAAAGCAGGCAACCAGCACCACCAGCGCGAGGCTCTGCCGACGACATTCGGAAGCGGATGGGTAGGCGAGGTCGTGAGTGGTGGAAACGTGTTCATGTGCCTAACCTTTGCGATGTTCTTCCACCCGCAGACGATATATACGCGGAGATCGAACTTGGCTGGCGAAATGGCCAGTTTCATCTGCCGCTCAAGTTCGTGGCCTTCCACAAGACTGGTAAGGGGTTGTCACGAGCACTGTCGAGTGGGTGCATGCTCATCTGTTCGTGTAGACGTGATGTTTCTCTTCGTGCGTGCGGCGATCGGCTACTCGCTGGCGTTCGTCAAGGTGAAAACCTTGGAGAAAGAGCTCGTCCAGATGCTGCAAGACCGGAAACGCTGCATCGAGAGCGAGGCAAAAGAACGGGACGAGGAACACCAGCAAGCGCAGCAACAGGCGCTGGGGGTGGCTGAGCTGAAAGAGCGCGTCAAACGAGCAGTGAAGGCGCAGCAGAGCTGTGCTCGCTCCATGTCGGCAACTTACGCCCGGTTGGTTCTGCACTGCAGCAACTTTGAGAAGCACAAAGAAGACGAGCGCTTTTTCGAGTGCGTCTACTTCTTCGTGTGCTCGGTGGTCAAGCTCGGAGTGGCAGCGGATCACTGGCGGTCGATCGAAGAAGAGCTGGGCTTCCTCTTTCGTGGGGCTCAATTCAGCGTTAACGTCAAGCTGCATGCAACCACAGCATATCAAGTTGGCCAAGCGGCAGCTTCGTCTACGCAGCCTCCGGATGCCTCGGCCTCTTCACTGCATGCAGGTACCAGATCACTCTTCGCGGGTACAGGAACGAACGGAGGAGGCACTGGTAGCAACAACAATTCGAGCCCCAGCACCGCCAGTTCCGGGGCTTCTGGAGGCAAGAAGATGCAGAGTTTACCGGCTGCGATCACGAAGGACGCAGCCGAACGCCTGAGAAATGATACTGTCTTCGAGGTGCCCAAGTCTCGGATCTCCCACTTCGCCCCGTCCGTGCCGGTGCGCCGCATCGTGGCGGAGCTGCAAGCGACCAAGAATCGAGCAGCCCGGAACATGGAGCTCTCGCAATCCCTGCGAGATCGTATTCGTGCCCAGCGCAGTGAAGACCGTCGGCGGCAGCTTGAAGCTGTGATGAGTCCGCGCCACAGTATGGATCTCGATGCGCTGGACGCTGAGCTGTCGGCAGCTTTAGAGCCTGCAGCGAGTTCCTCTCGGCCCAACAACTTGCCGAGTCCCCGGATTTCCATGAAGAGCACGTACACCACGCGGTCGCCGGCTCTGAATCACCTGCTGCCAGCCACCGAGGAGCGCGTCAAGCTTGCTCTCAAGTACGTTGTGCCTTGTTTTCTGTCGCTGACTCCTCCGCTGACTTCGTATCTTGTTGCTGAGTAGAGGATACGAACAGGAGCTGCAAGAGCACCGGAACTCCCTACGTAAGAGCCGCGACTACGCGGACGACGCTCCGGTCCAAAGAAACAGCTCTCCTGGTCGCGATCTGTGGCGCAAGTAGATAGAAACAACGTCGACTCAAGCAATTGTAAGTTATAGTTACCAGTGTGGCCTCCTTTCGCTCAGGAGGTTTGTTGTGCACAGTTGAGCTCTTGGACTTACTTCCAGCCGAAGCCAGAGTGCGAGCTGGTCAACATTCGTCGAGTCGATTCGCCTGGACTTGATGCTGGCGGGCTTCGGGTGTTGTTGAGCGAAGAGCGGCGTGGATCACTGCCTGTCTTCGAGGTAGCAGCGGTGGTTCTCGTCGGAGTTCTGGTTGAGGTTCTAGATGGCGTTCTTGACGGGGTTGAGGACGCACGATGCAGAGGACGTGAAGCTTTGCTTTCAGTCGATGAAACCGAGGACGGCGAAGACGCAGGAGGCGTCGAGGACCCCAGCGCCTTCGCAGATCGTGGTCTCGACAGACGACTGGCTGAGGCACTCTGTCTTGAAGAAGCTGGTGCCGCTGGACGCATCCTGGAGGGAGGGTGCAGAGGCACACGGCCCTCAGACAACGGGGCTTCCTTTGGTCGCTCAGATCGAGGCGCCGACACGCCTGACATCGAGCGAGTCTGGAGCGTAGACAGCGACTTGCGCCGGGCGTCCGGATCAACCATTCGGCTAGCGCTGGTACCCGAGAGCGACTTGCGACGGAGATCCGGGTCGACAACTCGTTCACGGGAGACCGCCGACAGGGAATTGCGTCGTTCCTCGCGGTCCAGCATCGACTCTGGGCGTCGAAGCCGAGACGCCGCCGAAGACGGCGTCGCTGGGCTTGCCACTCGAGAAGCCCCGGACATTCGCGATGAGGACGACACTTGTGGTCGTCGCGCGCTCGGTCGCTGTGCCGATGGTGCCGTCGATTGCGCAGATCGCGCCGAACGAGTGGAACGCGCTGAGCGCGCCGAGGTCGTCGACTTTGCAGAAGGAGTCGGACTGGGAGGCCGTGACGGCGACGGAGATCGGTCTTCTACCAACTCGTCCTGCTCCAGTTCACCGACGTTAGCACCGCGCGGTCGACCGCCCAGGAGCCACAGCTGACGCTCCAGCGCCTCTTTGATGCTCTGCACATCGCGCAGTTCCTCCCCTTGCTGCTGGCAATGTCGTTGCAAGTCGTTCAGCTGGGTCTCCATCGCCATCGTCCTGGCTTCAAGTGCGCGATTGTGCTCTTGCAGTTTAAAGAGCGCGCCGCTTTCCACACTGGGCTGAACAGCGCCCATTTCAACCTGACTCACCCGGGCTCCAAACTGCAGAGAACAAGTCGTCTCGTCCACGTCGGTCGGATCCGGACTCAGCTGCAGCATCAGCATCGTCTTGGCTTGTCCGGACAGCATGTCACGCAGCAGATACGTGAGCTTCGAGTTGCGGTACGGCGTGTGCTTGGCCTTGTGCTGCAGCGCGTAGACCACGTCACCCAGAGCTGCCAGCGACTTGTTGATGTGCTGAGTCTCACGCAGCCGATCGCCCTCCACTTGGCTGCGAGAAATACGCTCCGAACCGGCCAGATCAACCAAGCACAGCGTGCTGGAGCGCACTTCACGGGTCTCGCGGTGTTGGCTCTCCAGGTGCAGGAACACCAGCGCGTGGGAGCGACTGCTCTCGAGGTTCATCTTCGTGGCTGCGATGTTCCTGTTGGCGTTTCCATCTCGCATGACCGCGTCCACTTGAGCGTAGCCACTCACGTCCCGTGCGGTGATGTCCGTCTCGTTCTTGGCCACTGTGTTCTTGCCGCCTCCAGCGCTGCCTTGATGCAGCAGGTCCAAGATCTGGTCGTTGTAGATCTCCACCATACTCACTCGCAGCGTGTCCACATACGTCATTTGCCGCTTCTTCACCATGGCAAACACTTGCTGCAGAGCTCGAGGGATCACACCAGCGTTGGCGTGCACGGTAAGCCCGTTCGCGCGGTGTTCCAGTGGGCCTTGGTCGTTGCCCATCATCGTGTGGGTCTTTCCGGACCCGGTCTGTCCGTACGCCATGATACAGGCGTTGTAGCCGTCCGTGAACGACACCACGAGCGGTTCGATCTGCGCGTACACTTCAGCCTGCGTGCTCTGCGGTCCCAACACCTGGTCGAACGCGAACTCCTTGCCCGAATTCGCCACCAGCAAGCTGTTCGGCCGGGGTATGACGAGCGCCGGGGCCGCCATTGTCTCATCACTCTCGTTGCCGGGCCTCAAGCGACAGAAAACTCGGATCCTGCCCGACAGCTCGTAGTACTTCTCTGCCATCACCTCCCTCTCCCTCTTCTCGGCCAGGTAGCTCTGCTGCAGGACCTGCTCTCTTCGTCCCACATTCTCCACCATTACGGCCAGGGCATCCCCGACCGTCAACGCGACTTCGTCTCTGTCATCCTGCACCTGCCTCTTCAACCTGTCCACGTTCTGTTTCATCACCCTGAGTTGTTCCACAGCCTTGACCGCCACGCTCTTCCACTTGGCCACGTCGCCTCCCAACTGCAGCGTCTGGTACCTCAGCAGCTCGTTCTGCTGTAGTAGCTCCTCCACATCCACCGCCTGTTGCTCCGCCTGCTCCAATTGCACCCTCAGCGTCGTGTTCTCGTCCGTCAGGTTCATCTGTAGAGCTGTAGAGCCTTTTAACTTGGTGCGCAGCCTCTTGCACTCGTACTCGAGCTCCAATAGGCGGCCCTGGAAGGCCTGCAATGAGTCGGAGCCCCCTGTCGACCGCTCATCGGCCGTAATGGGGCTGCTGGACTGCCGGTGTCGATTGTCCTGCTCCTTGAGCAGCTCCGTGATGCGCTCCAGCAGCTCCTCGGGCGGTAATACCTCGTAACGAGGCACGTGGACGGCCATGGCGTCAAACTCGAGCTGAGACAGGACCAGGTTCACGTACTCGCCGGTCTCCGGCTGCTTGAGAGGCACTTGGATGACGTTCCGGCCGAAGATGACGCGGTGGGCCGAAATCTGCGGCGGTGGGAGGGGAGATGGAGCGTTGTCGGGGTCCTGCGCGGCGAGGAACGCGTCCATAGAGGAGGTGGACGACGTGGAAGACGTGGGCGACAGCCCCGCGCTCTCCATGAGGTCGACCCGCAACGTGGTGGGGAAGTGGCGGATTGGCAGTACGGTACAGTGAGGTGGAGAATTGAGTATTAAAAAACATAACGTATGATACCTCGTTCAAAACGATTGGAATCAAATTCAATTGGATATGGATCTACACTTGATATTGATAATAACCTTTGATATCTGTTGGCTTAATGAATGATAAGGACTATGCTGCGATTGGACAACATTAGTGTAGCCATTTGTGACGCTTCCTGTTGTTGTAGTTATATCATAGCAAATGGGGCAGACGCACAGCGCTCCGCCAGCGGAAGCGGGGCAGTTCCGGCAGATGGTATTGGGCTCGCTTCAACTTCAGCTTTGGTGTCAGCTGGCTTACGAGGTCGCTGCTTCTTGCAGGTGCTGGCCACGTATCGCGGAGACGTCGAGCTGCTGCGTGTTGCCTTCCGGCCGGAGCTGCGCGGGCTGCAGATCTCGCGGGCCACGTACCTGGACATCTGCATGCACGAGCAGACGCAGTTGGAAACGCTCACGGACTCGCTGGAGCGTGAGGAGCGGTTCAACGAGCTGCAGGACGAGAAGATGGAGTTTTTCTCGGCCGTGGAGAACGGCAGGCTGGCACTGGGCGACACGCTGCTGCACGTGGCTGTGCGGCTCGGATATGCCGAGGTGCTGGACTTCATGCTGCTTACAGACTACCAGAAGCCGGCAAGGACGGCAGGCACACCGAGCACTGCAGGAGGTACCGTGACCGTCGCTAAGACCAGCAGGAATCCGAGTGCGGAGAGTCAAGTGGCGCCGCCGCCACTGCCAACTAACACGCCCAATTTTAAAGGAGAGCTGCCACGAGACGTTGCAGGCAACAACTCGTCGCTGCATCTTTTACTTGCAACCATTGATGACGTGCAGGAGGTCTTCGGGGTGAGTTATCGGGACGAGCCTAAGGTGCACCGCTTGGTGCGGTCTCTGCGGCGCCTCTGGCCGCTGTGGATGTTCGAAGGTCAGCAAGAGGCTGCTGCGTTGGTTCGAGTGCTGTGCGACGTGCGGACTTCGGATCCAGCTTTTGGCGGGCTTGTTCGTGTCGCCATGGCTGTAGCGGAAAGATTCCGTGTGGCTGTATCGCGCGATGGGATTCGTGTGTCGATGGCTCTGCTGGCGGAGTGCGAGGGGGATACTCATCAAGCACGGCATACGTTGACGAAAGAGTGGACTGCTGAGCGCAAGAATCAAGAGCTCGCGAGAATTTTCCGGCGGTGGTTCCCGCTCTTCAAATCGACTGGCCGGTGGAATGAGCGTGAGGAGGAGGAAGCTCGCGTTGTATTTTTTGACGCGGCGATGGTGACTTGGTTGCAGATTGCGCAGGACTTGCGTCTTTTTGGAGGACAGGATAAAGGTGAAAGCCACAAAGCAGAGAACGACGAATTGCCAGATGCAGCGGGGCTAAAGCGCTATGATTCTCAAGTGTGGCAAAGGCGCGTCAGCCCACCACCAGCATGTGTCGGCGAACTCTGTGTGCACATTAACTCACTGGAAGGGTATCTGAGGCTACCACATCTCAGCGCTTAGAAGCAATGATGACGGATTCGAGATTCTTGGGATTACATTTCGGAACTGTTGGGAGCACCTGGAAACGAACACGAATAAATCCTGGTATGCATCCAGGAGTATTTTATTTTTATTTATTACGACGCGAGTAAGTCCGATTCGTTTATTTCCGAACTATACTGAAAGGAAAAGTTTTGGTCGCGAGGACGAGAAGCTCAAGCACGATGGCCCCATTGCGCGAAGCGGGGCACGATGCAGGTAATGAGTGTAGATTAGTAGCGTGGAGAGGAACGTGGAGCTTCATTTGACGACGGAGGTGGCTCACCCGTATTGAATGTACGGGTACAAAAAGTGAACGTCCAAGCAGACCAATGACGCAAATCCTCGAAAAAAATGCGGTTTTGGTTTGGACCAATGAAAAGCTGGTATTTATGGAAAGCCCCGATTTCAACGAATTAGATGCAGTCTTCAGTTTCACGAAATGATAACTCGACCAAATATCCCACAGCACCCAAAATTAGCGCCCAAAATGTCAACGGTTTCATCATGGGGAAGACCAGGTACGCCCCCCGCTGATACTGCTACGCTTGATACAGCAACTAACAGTCGCCTCTGTGCCTTAGAGAAACACTCGCACCAATTGCGCGTGGAGAAGCGCGAGGAAGGCTTGACCTTCCAAGCAATTGCTGATCAACTCAAAATGCACGTGTCTACCGTCAAGACGATAGTAGTCAATGCAAAGCGCAACGGGCACACGCACTCGAGACTTCGATCGGGGCGTCCTCAGAAGACTAGCGTTCGTGAAGATCGCCAGATCGTCCGCGAGGCCAAGAAAAATCGGCGACTTAGTGCCGAGAAGCTTGCCGTCATGGTCAAACAAGACCATGGTGTTACAATTTCGAAGCAGACCGAGCGCAACCTCATCAAGAGATGGTCGCACCTAGATTCTTTTCCAGAATCGTCTTGTAGTACGCTCCAGTCACACAAGTAACGAGCCCCGACCCCCTCGTAGGTAATGCACCCCTAAACCATTATAGTCTCCCTTCCAGATTTGAATGTGGGCACTAAACACTCGTTCTTGAGATCCTCACCAGGCTTACGCCACACGTATACCCGGCCAGCAGCCCCTGTTAGCCATACCGATGACTCATCAGTGAATATGACCTTCTCCCAGTCCTTGTCCGTGTACTTCAACATGGTGTCAGCATACTCCAACCGCGCCTTGACGTTTTTTTATGTTCAGGAAAGGTTTATTTCGCGCAGAGCGACCGTAAAAACCTTCCTCCAGTCAGGGGATTGGCGAGGACTATAAGTTTGTGCATGATGGCGCTCCTGGTCATCGTTCCAAACTTGTCAAGAACTACCTTAAAGAGAAAAAAGTGGAGGTGCTTCAGCATCCGGCACAAAGCCCAGAATATTTGGGCTTACGTGAAGCAGGAGCTGAACAAGTCTCCTGCATCAAGTATCGAGGAACTGAAGGTGAAAATTCAAGCTATTT
>KV736615.1:7574-17597 GCA_000500225.2 Phytophthora pinifolia | reverse complement strand
GCTTCGCTCGTGCTGTCATGCTAGCTCCGAGTTCCTGTTCAATACACGTCTCTCTCTCACGCCGTCACTCTCTCTCTCTCTCTTCCTCTTTGCGGCAAAGGTTCGCGCCGCAGGAGCCTAGCCTCGTGGAGAGCTTAAACCTCGGCGGGTGCCTCCCGGTTGGTAGGCCCCTGTATGACCACCAAGTAAGCTCAACCCTTGTATGGGRGGCTGTTCGTGTCGTGCTCGAAGGAACTTAGGAGCTTCCTGTCCTCCACGGAGAAGAGCTGGTGTATCCCGCTCTGGTCCTGGTTCTGGCCGAAACCGGTGTCCAGTGGCAACAACTACTGCGTGTCGGCTATCCCTACGTATGCACCAATGTACAGGCACACAGCAGTCACTATCCTTGCGCAGCACCAGCCTTGGGCTCTTCGGTTTCTTGCGAGTTGTCGCGCGGAGTGCCGGGGCTCTTAGTGCCGGGGACTTCTACCCTCGTTCAGGGTTTACCCTCTCCTTGGCTACTCTCCGCACGTTATCGGGCTGCAGATACCGCGTCAACTCCTGTGGGGCTGCTGATACCCACCTCCCAACACCACCTCAGAGTACCCGTCCGCTTCGTATAGGTTGCGCCTTGCCCTTCGGTAGCAAGCTCTTGATGTATTTGGTCGCACACAACGACTTAGCTGAGCGTAGAACTGTCCGCTCTACTTCGCTGCTAAACTTGTTCTGAGCACTCGGCGCTATCCTACAAATGCACTGGGATCTTCTGCGCCCTTTCGACACAGGTCGCCTCCCTGGATCCAGCAACTGCTGCGGGCCGCACGATACCCGAGGTTGCTTCATGAATGGGCCATGTCTGCTGTCCGCCGGCTGTCGCTTCTTGGTCTCGTCCTTCGCACTGTGTCTCTCATGGTGGTCCTTCCGACTCAAAGGATCCCCCCCAAGAAGGTTATCCCTTCTTACTGTACGTTTGCCAGTTTTGTTTACGGTTGAACCGGGTTCGACCGGCTAAGATCGTGAGGTATGGATTGATCTATAGCATTGCTTGAGCTCGCCACAATATAGCATTGCAATACTCACCATGACCGCAATACTGTACTGCAGCGGCTCCAGTATGGTATTGCATTGCAAATCGTCGGTACGGCGTATGGACCAATATATTTTTACAGAATGGCACCAACGTCGAAAGAAAGTTTGCGGGAAGTCGTGAAGCAGCTCTCAGCAAAGCTTGACGAGCTTAAACTGATCGCCAGAGCACACCAAGACAGCACCAGCTCAGGTCCCATCAAGACTCAGGCCGCTGAACGCCAGTCCACACATCGGCAAATGGGCGAGGAGGAGACGTCAAACTACGAGTAGAAGTAAAGAACCGCCAAGAGCGGTTAGAACGCGTGAAAGTTCCGAAAAGCTACGAACTCGACACGGTGCGACCCCCACCAGACAACCAGGCTGTATTCAACGAGCTCAAGGCGGGAATGGACGCCATATAGGCTTGGATAACTTCTTCAGTCGAACAAGTTACCGTGCTCGATGCCTAGTAACGCACACCATGCTGGGCAGAGTTCATGGACAATTACGCTTTCCCCTTCAGACCGATAGTGTCATCGCACAAGATCCTGTGGGTGTATTCTTCGTAGAGGTGCGTGCAGTAGACCTCGAGAGATTCTTCGTAGCTAATCATGTTGTGCAATGGCTCGGAAGGCAACAACACTCGCTTGAAAAAGAGTTTGTCGTTTCCGCTCACCATGGACAGCATCAACTTCCGTATCGTCATTCGCCGCGTTACCAAGAAGTATGTATGGCAGGACGGTAGTCATCACGCGCCCAGATTTCTCAAGAAAAAAGCGACGGTGTAGTAGCCGAGCGCTGGAGAATGCCAAGCTTCGAAGAGCTCCGAGGTCGCACTTTCGGCGGGCTCAGTGTTTCCTCGTCCGACAGAATCAATGTGTTTCAACACATTAACAACTCCAGCTTGTGATATTGTTCAGTTTCCGATCCCCAGCCTATGTCTTTGTCGGAAGCGGGGCGAACTTCTGCCGACTATGACGCCGCAGACATTTGGTGCCGCAATACGTGAACGCGAACTTGGTGAAGTATTCGCCCTCAATTGGCTCGAAGTAGTTGCTGCAGATGGAGCACTGCAGATAATTCTTCGGAATGGGCGGCGCCTCTGGAGCCACGTACCAGGACAACAAGCTCACCGCGTTATTGCGCACGATCTGGTCCCATTGCTCTGCGGTAACCCCACGACACAGGAGACGAGGCTTGAAGTGTTCAAACAGATACGTGTAGCCTCCGCCACCGTAACGGCGGTACTGGATGCGCTGCTGTAGATTGGTTGACAAGAGGAGCTGGTGCAGATACTGCGGTTTGTCCTTCACAAGGGCTGCCACCCACTGGATGAGCCGACTGTCAGGAGGGGGCTCTTGCCTCTCGTCGTCCAGGAGTTCACTAAAACTTGAAGAAGTTATGAGGCACGGGTTGATGAGCACCGCATCGCTCACAGCTAATAAGCCAACCATGTCAAACAGCACGGAGACTCCGAGATTCAACAGCATGATCAGAAACGAATGGTCACCGCCTCCAAACTCTCCCCGGCACCAGCGATCCGCATGGCAAACGACCAGTTTCCTGCTCTCAGCGCCAGCATTGAGTAGTGCCTGAACCCAGCTTCGAACCTTTAGTTTAAACTCCGAGTTTCCTTCCTGAACGTTCTTGGTTTTCTCCGAAAACGAAAGGTACAATGGAGCCTGCGTTCGTGCTTGCACCTATCGAGAAAAGCAAAAACATAAGCTCTCAATGATTGAGAATCAATCCCATCTCATGCAACAGACACTAACGTACCAACGCGAGTCCTTGCGCTAGAATCTTCTCCTTTGCACCCAGTTCCCCAGTTGTAGCATGTATCTGCTGGTAAATGGCTCCTGGAAAAGCCACTCCACCAGCACCTTCCATCCCGAACATGAGTTCCGCCTCCAACGTCTTGGCGATGCGTTCACTCTGCTGTTCAGGCGTCAATCCAACGGCAAAGTCGTCGGTGATACTCTCCATCTCAAACGTCGTGACTGTCAGCAACTTTAGTTTTGTCAGCCTCGCGGCCAGATGAAGTCGTTCTTTCACAAACCTGTCGCGCCCTTCAGCAGGCAGCGTGACGTCCATCACCAATGGATTGAGTTCGCTGCTCCCTGATGGTTGTAGCCTTTCAAGCTCTCGAAAAGCCTCGTCCTCCTTCTGGAGCAGCAAATTGCGTCCTCCATGGGTGAAAGGGGACCGACGGTAGTCCATCAAGTCTTTAAAACGGATCTCCAGGTCGTCATTAGGGGCATTTGAAGCTGCAATAGCCCCTATAGTATGCAGAACGTGCTCGTGGGGGAGCGTCACCCCCACGTCCTCGGGGGATACGAGGTCGCGGATGCTACGGATCATCCGCGCGAGTGATCTTTTGTGACTTCATGTGGACCACTTTGTGTACATTGACGAAGCCTACAGAAAGAAGAAAAAAAACAAAGTAAAGTAAGGAGGAACAAGAGAGGAGCAAGCGACCAAGCAGGTAAGCGACGATCGCGCACTGATGCCTGCAGAGGTAGCGACAGCCACCAAGACCCACCGGAAAGTTGTGTCTAGAAAGACGAGATGGCGCGGAAAATGTGGTTCGAGCTAGTGGATGCAGCAACTCGCGATGCGTACGCGGATACCCAGACAGCATCAGTGTCATCGGACGGTGTCTGCGATATTGAAGATCTCAGCGGGGCGATCCGAGGAAAATATCATCGTGAAAACCCGGATATCCTCGAGGGTATTGTAGCGGATCAATTGCGCATCTACGCCGACAGAGCAGCGTACGACGACGAGAATACCCAGCCGTTGGAGCCGAGGTCGCTGTTGAATGATCTTGACACGCAAGCGATCCTCATTGTGGAAGTGCCAACGCAGCGTGTTGCATCGAACAGCGTCGAAGAGGTTGCGTGGACTGCGCCCCAAACGTGCCCTCGACTCGTGGTCGGCAAGAAAGATCCATTGATTCGGTTGCCATGGGTCTACATCGATGGAGCCGGGATCGGCCGTAACGTTGGAGAAGACATGATTCTGTATCGGCGGGCCCCGTTAAGGAAGCAATGGCACGAAATCGACAGATGCTCTATCCGAACCCGTGCCCGCCTGTGGGTCGTCGGCCCTCCAGGCACGGGGAAGTCGTGCGCAGCGCTTGCGTTTGCGTACGCACTAAACCCATCGGAGTGGAATGTGGTTTGGATTCATTACAGGCGAAGCGAAGATTACTTTAACTGCGTTCGGCTCATGGGCGGCGAGAAAACAACTTGTATCGTCACGCTATATCAGTTGGCACAATTCAAGGAAGTCCTGGAGTCGACATCGAAGGCGACGGCCCAGAAAACGATCGTCTTCCTGGACGGATTTATCGAACCGATTCATGAAAGAACCGCAGCTCGTTCAATGTGTAACTCATGGCGCCGGATTGATGAAAAACATCGTCGAGTCGTGTTCGTTTGCTCGATGGGGGTGCCCGATAGTATTTTTCGCGTTGAGGATTCCCGCCCAATTATTTCTGATGACAACGACTTTGATGCGGCATCTCAGGCGAAGGAAAGCGCCGAAAGCAAGCCGGCCGGAAACGATGATCAGGACGTGGAGATGACGACTTCTATATCTGATGTGAAAGAGCAAATGCTGTTTATTCTCGAGTCGTGGAGACTGGGGGAATATCGGGAAGCAGTCTGTCACGAAGACTTCTTGCACTCTGTCGAGAACATTTTCTCGGTGACTCGTGAGCAAATAAATCCATATTTGACTGAGGACCCGGGTGATGAAGATCGCAAACCTGCCGAAGGAGGAGTTGACGTAGAGGAGGGTGACGCACAGAAAGCCAAGTGGATTGCCAAGCTGCTGGAAGAGAAGTATTTTGTAGCCGGTGGAAGTGCTCGGCTGATGTTTGATCTGTCCATGGACGATGCTATTCGAGCTCTTGACCAAGCGATGCGTAAAGTGACAGATGTGAAGCATTACCTTTTGGAACTTGCTGGTGACTCGTCACCTACTGCAGTCAATCGATTACTAGCGCGGTATCGCAACGACGACGGTTCTGATGATGTCCGTTTAGTGAGCAGCTACGTGATGCGGAAGTTTGCGAAGAAATTGGGCCCTGATGATTTCCGGGTCTTCTCGCGAGTGTGCGAAGTAAACCCATCCGTCGATGGCTACGTCCTTGAAGGTTGGTTTTTGTCAAGTCTTGGTCACAGCGCTCTCCCAATCTGGTACGTCCAAAAGGACAAAAGAGAGATGCGTCGATGGGAACAAACACGCATGTACTACTTTGATCTGGACAAACAAATCCGACTCCAGATTTCAAAGCCGACGTGGTTAGTTCCACGAAAGTGGAACCAAGGTGGCTATGATGCTGTCTTCGTCAACAAAGGTCGTGGGCTCGTGCGGTTTGTTCAATTGACGCGCGCTGATAAGCACGGCTACGATGCAGAGCCTTTCGTGAGTGCGCTAGTCCAGCTAGCTGCGGCAAATATTCTTGACAAAGTCAAGAGCGTTGAGCTGTGCTATATTGTCCCGATGGCGAACTTGGGCAAATTCCGACTTCCAGTGAAATCGAAAGATTTTTGGAAGGGTGTTGCGAATGTTGCTTCTTTTGCTGGGAGGCGGACGCGCCAAAATCCTGATCCAGTTTTCGCTGGATGTAGTGGGGAGGTTTTTCTCTGCGGAGTCGACTATGAAATGACCAATATCGACCATGCTGAAGGAGAGCAAGTGGGGAAAAAGCGTCCGCGATTGGAGGCGTGCTAAACCACCACGAAACAATGCATTGGGTAGCTAAGCGGCTAGTTATTTCCATTATCAGTTGTGAATAATTTTCGATGCATTTGCTGGCTAAACCCCAGACAACGCTGACGACTCCTGAGCTGGACGCACTGAGCAGCTTCTTTATCGTTGCGGTCATATAGAGCTGAGACTCAACCCGAACACCGCCATGACCCTGAAGCTGCCGTGTAGAGCGCTCTTGTTATTGGCGTCTCTCGCGTTGCCGCGCAGCCTGCATTTGCTTTCCACTTCGATCCTGCTTCGGCTGCTGGAATTGAAGGAGCGATTCGCTTCAAGTACGCTGGACATGACTCGTCGATCGCCGTGGTCTCCGCTGCGTTCGACCCTGTGACCGATACAAGAGGCACATTCACGTCCGCTGGAGCGCTGGCGGTCACTCGGCCTCCCTCGGGCAGTGTTCGTACAGGCAACCACTACGATCCGCTCTCCGCCTGTAGCCCGGACTCGGAGCACATTGACGTCAATACAAGGCCACGTCGGCGGTGTTGCGACCAGCCACACCAAGGATGCGCTCATGCGATTTGTCGGACATGTTTGGAGGAGAGGAACGCTGCAGCTGCACTCCGGACCGAGGACCAGTGGACTCTGGTAGGGAAGGCCAAACGAGAACAGCGCACGAATGGACGGGCGGGCCAGGCCCGGCAGGATGCAAACCGGAGTGCATCGAGGCAGAGCCAACGGAAGTCCATGCCGACCAAAACAGGCTCTTATCCACGTGGAAGAGGGTCTCTACAAGAACACGGAGGAGAGAAGATCGTACGGCTCGGGAAGCGTGGTTTTCGATCGGTTACGGAAATATTTGCTCGACCGAGTCGCACCTGAATATGTGATGCGAACGGTGGTGAAGCTCGCGGATTTGGCCAAGGAGAGACGCAGAGAACCCGAAAAGCCCAATCTCCAGAAATTCATCCACGAATACGTGGCGGTGGTGACGGGGAGGTCTCCACACGTTGTGGGGGTCACCAAAATCACACAGCATCAGGAAACGAGCCCAGTGCCGATGGATGAGAGCGAAGAAGACTCTCACAGCAAGGATGCATGCACACACGTACCCTTCCGATGGACTCCGATGCTGTGGACAGTTAGTGCAATTATCGCGGTAACGAAGCCAACAGACAACGGCGCCACCTTGTCGAAAAGGTTTCAGACTCTGTGGGGCAAATGACCACTGCGAATGGCTGGCTTTCTGCTCAGCTCTCTACAACCAATCCGAAGGTGTCGCCGAGCCGTCGGCTGAAGTGGTTATCAAGATCAATCTGCTCACGAAAGCGGTGCTGAACGAGATGATCGCGAATCTTGCCGATGAAGCTAAAATGCACCCTGAGGACATGAAAGCCGAAGCAGAGGCAAGCGGGTAATGGGGGGCTGGACGGTTCATCCATCGAGGGCCMGTTGTGCACGATAGCGAATCATCTCGTAGCTGTTTCACTCTCCGGACTGAGACTGAAATCTTGACGCTAAAATGCAGAGCGAATCGGCCCAAAATGTTGGTGATGATGGCGGKTCAGCGTTGATGCCATTGCCACTGGAGTAATACATCTCGCACGAAAAGTAAACAWCAGTAACGACTGCCATGACTRCGTTACGCTGCTAGGATAKTCAAGGTGTCATTTTACGATTACTTCTGGACTACCGTCTAAATGAATAATGCTGRAGATGGCGGCAGCATCGACGGSTTCGACGACTTCAACCTGGATGTGGACCCAGCCTTAGCTGCATTTCTAGAGAGATGTGCCCCGCTGCAGGATGCTACAGCTGCTTTGATGGTAGCAATTCTTTCGGCAAACAATGTTGCAATATTTGAAAGATACGGTGCTRTTAAACCTCTTTGATCAACTCCTACTGCAGAAGAAAATWCCGTATCATCRACGGCGACGAGAGGAAATACAACGTTTGCGTGAAGAAGTGAACWCGCTATCAAAGAAA
The DNA here is from genome assembly GCA_000500225.2 of Phytophthora pinifolia. Taxonomy (NCBI): domain Eukaryota; phylum Oomycota; class Peronosporomycetes; order Peronosporales; family Peronosporaceae; genus Phytophthora; species Phytophthora pinifolia. The sequence continues at coordinate 9,848 of KV736615.1, read as the reverse complement.
CTGGAAAATCAGAAARCAGTCTCAGAGCTTCAAGAAGGAACGAGAAGGCTGGTAGCGATGAAGCACAGCACTTCCGAACCAACAAGAGAGAAAGGACTGTGGAAATATATTGCAAGACGTGAGCAACATCATCTACAGAAGAGCTTGGATGAACACGAAGTTCTGCGCCAGCTAGTGGATAGCAAACGACAGGAGATCGAGAACATTCAGCGTGTATTGAAGGGTCAAACGTCAAGATAGTATGTCGGTGATCAGCTCACAGCCCAACGCAGTTCTTTGAATGTGCTGACGAGCAGACTTCATTCAACGAAGTAAGCACGCCTATCATACGCATTTACCTCAGGGAGGAATAGTGGAATACTTTAAAGAAAACAATACCAACATGGTTTCTGTGGCGATGCTGCGAAAGCTGAAACAGCACGCTCTAGCTTGCATAATACGAATGTCTGCTATCGTGCGTGATTTTTAAGAATTGAGGATCGATCTTCATTCGTTTAAACACCATTTTGAATCATATGCATGCTCACGGGCTTTCTCCTCTGTAGTCATTTTTCGATATCAAGAAATCGACAAAGCAATGATCCGGACGAGAACGATTACTGTAGCCTAGTTCAATTTGTTTACCTTATGCAAATGACGAACTCACACCTCAAAGATCCAGTATTTTTCATTGTGAAAGGCCCCCGTCGCAACAAGCCGCTTTCGCCGTGAATAAAATCCAGCCTGTTCCAGCCGGGGCTGCTCTAACAGGTCGCGCGTATTGATGCAAGCTCCGCTATTTTCGCCATGTTTTTTCGCAGGATAGTTAACCGCCCGGAAGTGATTACCTTCAGTTGGCCATCGAAGCACCAGGACCGGCAGTCTCACACCAGCGCGACGAGATTCGAGATTAGTAACTTCAAGGCTGCTTCGGTCTCCATGGGCAGTCTCCATCATATCTCCTTCCTCAGTGTACTTCTGCGTATGCATAAGTCTGCATTCACGCCATCTCTACGTCGTGCACGTAGAGCACGTAGGGCATTTCTCGTGCATGAAGCGCCATGGCCTTTAAGTGTATGGGTCGGACGCAGAAGCACTTCTGTACGTGGGCCTTGACCGATTTCTTGCGCTGCGCCGACTCTGGATTTCGAGCGTGTGTGCGAATGCTGCTCAGTATGTAGAACCGGAACCATTCAGTGCCATCAGGCTTAGCATGAATTCCGCATTACGGTTGACGCCAACGACTTCGACTCTTCCGAAGTAGCTTCGAAAATGGGCCGTGGACGGAGCAAAAAAGCTGATTTCATGGTGGGTGTAATAATAGAAAGTCGGAACAATGGAACACCCCGCTCGGTCTCGATTCCAGGAATCGAGACCATGACAGGAGACTCTACTGCTTGCACCAAAGTGGTAACTTTGAAGTGAAAGGTCGGTGTGGTGTACCCAAATGTGTGTTAGGCACGATTTGACTCGATTAAGTTCGAAATGTAAAGGTGTTTGCAACGGTTGGTTCTGAAGACTTCATGCACCACGAGTACGTACGAGTGTCCTACTATTGTCAGATTTGATTTTGCCGCAGCTAGCTCCCTGTTTTCAAGTCGTCCCCTCGCTACACTTCGTCATGGCGTCCAGAAACAAAAACCCCGCATCGCCCTCTTCAACGCAGCACAATTTTCCTGCTCCATCTGTTCTTCGCCCCGGTCGCAAGCTTAATCCCGCGTGGGATAAGGTTGACATTGACCCACAGGGGGCGTATGGTGCAAGAAGTGCAAGGCACTGGCTCAAACAACAGGCCGCAACAACGTTGAGCGCATCAAGGTCATGCGCAGCAAGCACAAGGACAAGTGGCTTGCTGCGATGACCGACGAGCTGCATGCGCTCGAGGACAACGGCGTATGGCACATCGTGCGCAAGCCCGAGGGCTGCCACGTGCTCAACACCCAGTGGGTCTTCAAGACCAAAGTGGACGTGGGCGCCATCGTGCTACTAAAAGCGCGCCTCGTCGCCTGCGGGAACGAACAAGACTTCGGGGTCTGACGTTCTCTGCTGTCATCGAGATGGGCAGCGTGAAGATGATCTTCGTGCTCGCCAGGAAGTGTCGCGTACCCGCCCCGCGAAGCACCGCGACGCGCCCAACGCCAACGTTAAGGCTGTGAAGGAGCCTGATCTAGACATATACCGCGCGGAATGGTGATCCCGAAGGAGCTGAGGCTTTTCTCGGCGTGTCCAGCGACAACGAGCTGGTGCTGGAGTTGAAGAAGGCGTTGTACGGCCTCAAGCAAGCCGGACGCCTCT
>KV736604.1:15159-42145 GCA_000500225.2 Phytophthora pinifolia | reverse complement strand
CACACCATTGCTTGAGCAGTGTGGATGTCAATGCTGGTTGCGCTGCATATCCAGATCGCAGCCCTGTTGGCTCTACTCATTACTTCAGCCATGGCTCGACCTCTCACACTGCGGGTGGAATTGCAGCAGGTCGGTCTGCCGGATACGCTGCAGGCTCCGATGACGCTGCAGTTGGAGGACCCTCCGACCTCATTGGCGGAGCTGCAGGACGTGCTTCGTCAGCGATGGACCGAGCGTCTAGTGGACAATGACAAGGACCACGTGCCTGCTGAGCTGGACATGAATATCGAAGTATTTAACCAGAAACTACAGCAATTTGCACCACTCGAGGAGCTCTCGCAGCTCGGACGCCGGTCAAGACTAAGTGTGACGCTCTCCAATGCGGACGAGCTGTTCCCAGACCACACCTGCTTGGCGCTACCTGCCAGGATATTTGGATTCGATGCGGCGGTGGAGGGCAAATTTGCGATCGATGGGAGGGTCGTGCATATTGGAGAGGTGGGCAACTCGGGCAAAGGAACGGGGTTGACGACATGGGACGGATCGGTAGTGCTGGCGAAGCATCTGGAACACCAGCGACGGAGTGCAATTGCTGGAAGTCGCGTGGTGGAGCTAGGCGCTGGTACAGGACTGGTGGGGATTTCCGCTGCGCTGCTTGGCGCACGGCAAGTGACGCTGACGGACTTGGACTACGTGGTCGAGAACCTCGCCAAGAACGTGGCGGAGACGATGAAGCTGGCGACAAATATCGGCAGACCCGTGCAATGCGACGTACATACTCGCGTGCTGGACTGGTTCAATCCGCCCACAGACCTGGGCGACATTGACTTTTTGCTGGCATCGGACGTCGTGTGGGTCGAGAAGCTCATCCCGCCGCTCGTGGCTACCTTCGACACGCTGCTGCGCCACTCCGCCGTGAAAACGCGAATCCTCATGTCATACCAGAAGCGCAGCATCGTGTCCGACCGACTGCTGTTCAGCGAGCTGGAGCGCCACAACCTCGCCAAGACGCGCGTACCGGCCACGAGCTTGCATCCGCAGTTTTCCACGGACCGGATCGATGTGTGGGAAATTGAGCGGGGCGACACCGAGCGAAGCAACTAGAAGGCATTGGTCGAAATACACTGGTGCTGTGCAGCAAGCCGCAAAGCTCAATATATCTTCAACTGCGCAATCTAATACTCGGCGAAGGCGGCCGTCTAATCAAAACGGAGCGATTGGTCCGCAAAAGCCGTGACAGTGACTTTGTCAACACAGTTCAAATTTAGGCCCGCCGGAAGCTGCTGTCATTCCCGCATTTGCCCTTTTGTCAAGATGCTCGGCTTCCTGCGCACTCCCGCTCGCCGCGCGGCCCTGCTGGGTCGTCGCCACGCCTCGTCAGAGAGCCTGCAGTGGGCCGCTGCCATGAACAAGCCGCTGGCCGAGTCGGACCCGGCACTGTTCGACCTCATCGAGCGCGAGCAGCAGCGCCAGCGCAACTGCATCAGCCTCATCGCGTCCGAGAACTGCACGTCCGTGGCGGTGCTGGACGCGCTGGGCTCCGTCATGTCCAACAAGTACTCGGAGGGCTACCCGGGCCAGCGCTACTACGGCGGCAACCAGATCATCGACCAGGCCGAGGAACTCTGCCGTGCACGAGCACTCGAGGCCTTCAACCTGGACCCGGAGCTCTGGGGAGTCAACGTGCAGTCGCTGTCTGGCTCACCCGCCAACTTTCAGGTGTACACGGCGCTGCTGGCGCCGCACGACCGCCTCATGGCGCTGGACCTGCCGCACGGCGGCCACCTGTCGCACGGCTACCAGCTCGGCCGCAAGAAAATCTCGGCCACGTCCATCTTCTTCGAGAGCATGCCCTACCGCCTGGACGAGAGCACGGGACTCATCGACTACGACGGCCTGGAGAGGACGGCGGCGCTCTTCCGCCCCAAGCTCATCGTGGCTGGCACTAGCGCCTACTCGCGCCACATCGACTACGCGCGGATGCGCGAGATCTGCGACCAGGAGGATGCCGTGCTGCTCGCTGATATGGCCCACATCAGCGGCCTTGTGGCGGCTGGCGTTGTGCCGTCGCCGTTCGAGTACGCCGACGTGGTGACCACCACGACGCACAAGTCGCTGCGTGGACCGCGCGGCGCCATGATCTTCTACCGCAAGGGCGTGCACCACGTGGACAAGAAGAGCGGCAAGGAGGTCATGTACGACCTGCAGCAGAAGATCGACTTTGCTGTGTTCCCCGGACTCCAGGGCGGACCGCACAACCACACAATCGCGGCGCTCAGCACGGCGCTGCTGCAGGCGCAGAGCCCCGAGTTCAAGGCCTACCAGGCGCAGGTGATTGCCAACTCCCGCGCGATGGTGGCCGAGCTCATGAAGCGCGGCTACGAAGTGGTCTCCAACGGCACGGACAACCACCTGGCGCTAGTGGACGTGAAGAAGTCGCGTGGCGTGGACGGCGCGCGTGTCGAGTTCGTGTTGGAGAGCGCCAACATGGTCGTGAACAAGAACACGGTCCCTGGCGACAAGAGCGCTTTCGTGCCCGGTGGTATTCGTCTCGGTGCTCCGGCGCTGACCACGCGCGGTTGCACCGAGGAGGACTTCCAGCAGGTGGCCGCCTTTCTCGACGAGGGCGTGAAGCTCACGGCCGAGCTGAACGAACGCGCTCGTGCGCAGGGCGTGAAGAAGGTGAAAGACTTTAAGGGATTTGTCGCTGATGATGCTGAGGCGAAGCAGAAGGTGGGCGCGCTCAAGGACGATGTCACTGCGTTCGTGCGCCAGTTCCCGACCATCGGCTTTACTGAGGAGGAGATGAAGTACAAGGACTAATTTTCTTGGTCTCAGAAGTCCATCGCTGTGTATAAACTGGCATATGCTTTGTCGCTGATATCGCGCATCGTTTCCGATCGCCTCTCTTGCCTCTGCTGAAACTCTCTGCGGAGAACGACAGAGAGGACGATGAGGTAGCTCGTGCTCCCAGTAGAATTCCACGACTGGCGGCAAGAGCTCCTCTCGACTCCTCTTACGCAAGCACGGAGCAAAGCGGGGCTAGATAAGCACTTTCAAAAACTCGAGTTCTTCAACCGCACTTCCTGCACCAGATTTATTGGATACTTCTAATAAGTAATAATTTTAGACCAAAACCTTCTGCTCCAGGTACAGTACCGGTATCACCCTTACCCAGGATACGTCGTCCAATCGTTGGCCCCCGCCCTTGTATTTTGGTGACACCCCACCCTATATATAATACACTTCCATGGGGAACGCCCACATGTCCCATTGGAGTCTTGCGTAGCCATTTTCGAAAGCTCCCCTGTCCAAATCGATACGAGTGACGATTGTTTTTTTCGCATGATGTGACTTACAACCACTATGGGGGGGGGCGATGCATGGGGAATGCCAGGTGGTCGTTGCGTGCCTGCCACGCCAGGAGCCAGCGATCGCAGGCTTGAAAAGGTTTGGGTCCAGCAGGCAGTGACAGGCCAGCCGATGGCATCGGCCCGGCGCGTTCGCGGGGCCACGCCAGCGGAAAGTGCAGCGATGCGTGCCGCCGAGGTGTGGCGTTTGCTCCGTACGCTTTCGGCTTAAGTATCGTGACTTTTTCCTTCTAGTTTTTCAAACGGCGTTGCGTGCTACAGTAGGTACCTTAAGCCAGTTTCTGACTAGTTGATCTGTCTCTTTTTTCACTATTTTGACAAAATTGGCTCGCGCCGGCTCAAGATGCGCTTGCGCTACGTACTGCATTGCTACCGCTCCGGAGCTTCCCTAACCTATTTCGCGTAAATTTAGTTCATACAAACACCAAGTTCTACCAGTCCTTTCTCTTGTTCCCGCGCCCGCTCTGAACAATCTGCTCGACGCTCGTGACTGACAGAAAAGGAAACGGAAGGCTCGACCCCGCTTTCGCACATTCCGCAGCCCGCCCCAAAGCTCTTACTTGCAAGGTGTCGGACCTCGCGGCTTCCTTCGGACGGACAGGTAGCTCAGCTCTTCCCCCGCCCGTAGGCCTTGGCGCGTATGATGAAGAAGGAGAAGCCCGCGGCTCGCGGCATGCAGCGGCAGCTGTCGGCCGCGCCGCCCCCGCGCCGCCGCGCGCCGTCCAACTACCAGACGGTCGAGGACGTGGCGGCCGAGCGCGGCGTGAGCATCAGCCGCCCACCCATGGACAAGCGCCCGCCGCAGTATCAGATGCAGAATCAGTCTCAGCCCATCGGGGCGCTCACGGGCTCCGGCCCCGTGCGGCCGCCGCGTCCGGGCGCCGGCTCGTTCGAGCTGCTCCAAGCCAAATTTGGCTTCCAGGAAGGCAACATGCGCAACCAGAAGGAACACTTCGAGTGCTGGGTGCTCAACTACGAGTCCCGTATCCTGGAGCAAGCTGTCACGCCTGTGGACACGGAGAACGCCATCGAGACCATCCACGCCAAGTTCTTCAAGAACTACGTCAAGTGGTGCGAGTTCCTGCGCACGCAGCCCTACCTGCTGGAGACGGCGTCCTACCCAGGCGCGGCTGAGCGGCAGATCGCGCTCTTCCTGCTCATCTGGGGCGAGAGCGCCAACCTGCGCTTCATGCCCGAGTGTCTCTGCTTCCTGTACCACAAGATGGCGGCCAATCTGGACGGCATCGAGAAGCTGCCCAACGCTCCTGAGGGGACCTTTCTGAGGCGTGTCGTGCGCCCGCTCTACTCTGTGGTGGCCAAGATGCGCGACGTGACTCCGCAGACGAACGGCGCCGGCGTTGACCACAAGAACGTGACCAACTACGATGACGTGAACGAGTTCTTCTGGACTGACAAGTGCCTCAGCTTTGACGAGCTCAATGTGGCGGAAGCGGTCAGCGTGCCCGAGTACAAGACGTTCAAGGAGCGACGCAGCTTCTGCAACCCGATCCTGGCATTCTTCCGCATCTACTTCTTCCTGCTCGTGGTGCTTCACGTCCTCGTGGTCATTGCCTACGTGGCGTACCGCTCGGAACCGGACAAAACGGACGGGTTCCACTTCTACTCGAACTTTATGACGTCGGACATCGCGGACATCCGCAGCCACGCCTTTTACTCCATCTTGATGTCGATCAGCGGCTTGTTGGCGATCAAGGTGGTGCTGGACATTTGGATCGACGGCACACGCGTCTTCAGCCGCCTCATGTACGCCGTGTCGGTGTTCCTCCGCCTCGTGTGGCACACCGTGTTCTTCGGCCTCTTCACGGCTGTGAACGCGGCGCCGTACAAGGCGATCGGCTCAAGTGACTTGCTCACGTTGGCCCCCATCTTCACCATTGTGTACCTGGTGCCGATCGTGCTCGTCTCGATCGTGCAGATGTTCTTCCGCGGTGTGATCTGGCGATCGGCCTTGCTCAGTTCCCTGGACGGCACGCGTGAACAGTACATTGGTCGCACGATGGGCCAGAGCTGGGGGAACTTCTTGGGCTACGGAGCGTTCTGGACGATCATTTTCGTGTGCAAGTTCCTGTTCAACCTGCAGCTCATGGTGAAGCCGCTGATTGGCCCCAGCGTCGAAATTTACAGCGTGGACGCCTCCAGCGCTCAACTAGGGGACGGCATCATTGAGTCGAAGCACAACATCGCGTTCCTGGCTGCCATTTGGGCCCCTGTGGTTCTCGTGTACATCTACGACTCGCAGATCTGGCTGGCCATCGCGCAGGCCATTGTGGGCGCCTGGATTGGTTTCCGCCTCAAGATCGGCCACTCGGCTCGCATTAACGAGTTTGTCACGCGCCTTCAGCAAGCGCCCATGCTGTTCGACGAGAAGGTGGTGTCGGCTGCTGCTCGCGGCCAGCTTGCTATCAACAACAACCCGCTTTCGTCGAGCTCGGTTGCCCCAGATGCCAACAGCCGGCTGCGCTTCGCTGTCGTGTGGAACGAGATTGTGAGCAGTTTCCGCTTGTCGGATTTGCTCGATGATCGCGAGACGGCAATTCTTCAATACCAGATCTCGGATACTGGAGCTGTCGAAGAGCCCGTGTTCTTGATCGCCGGTCAGGCTCAAACAGCCGCCGATATTGCCGCCAAGTCGAAGACCAAGCGCACGAGCGACGGCCAGTTGTTCAAGGACCTCAAGAAGGCGGGCGTGCTAGGCTGTGCCAACAACTGCGTGGACATTCTGTTCCAGATCCTGCGACAGCTGCTCGGCCCCCAAGACTCGGAACTAATCGGTGTGTTCCACCAGATCCTGTCGGGAGGCCAGGTGAGTGGCGTGGTGAACCTTACGCACATTTCATTGGTGCGCGAGAACGTGGTTGACTTGCTTGCTAGCATTTTGGACTTGCCCGAGCCGTCGGTGGTGCCTGCGGGCGGAGCTTTTGGCTTCCCTCATGATCAAGTCCTTGTTGTCGTCCAGCGTGTGGATGCTTTGTTGAAGAGCATTGAACTCATGCTGGAAGAGGAGTGGATGGCGGAGAAGCTGCGCAAGTCTGCATTCGCGAAGATGACCCCAGACCTGGCTTATCAAAAGGAACTGCTGCTGTCAGTCTTTGCGGACCGCATCAGCCAGCGCGACTCGAATTCGCCCACGCGCACCACTTCTCCGAGCTCGAACGAGAGCGTCGTGTCGCTCTCGACGCGACTCTTTTTCTTGCTGACCCTGGATGCTGCTGATGCGCTGCCCCGTTGCCACGAGGCCCAGCGGCGCATGAGTTTCTTCCTGAACTCGCTGCACATGCGAATCCCGACAATCGACTCGATTGCTGCCATGAAGTCGTTCTCTGTGGTCACGCCGTACTACAACGAGACGGTGTTGTTCTCGGTGGATGAATTGAACGGACGGGTGGATTCGAACCCGCTTTTCCGCAAGGTGGAGCAAAAGGGCCGTGACCTCAGCATTCTCAAGTACCTGGTTACTTTCCACGACGACGAGTGGGGCAACTTCCTGGAGCGTGTCGGTGTGACTTCCATGGATGAGGCGCTCGCTGAGACGCCAACACAGGTTCGGCTCTGGGCGTCTATGCGTGGCCAGACGTTGGCACGCACCGTGCACGGTATGATGATGTACGAAGATGCTTTGAAGATGCTGCGCTGGCTGGAGATTGGATCGGACGAGAAGATCTCACATTTGGAGAAGATCAAGCACATGGATCGAATTGCGGGCCTCAAGTTCTCGTACGTGACGAGTTGCCAGATTTACGCCGAGCAGCTTGCTGCGGGAGACTCTCGTGCTGCGGACATCGACCTGCTGATGCGCAAGTACCCGAACTGGCGTGTGAGCTACGTCGACACCGTCCGCCCACCCGCCGGCAGTGGCACTGATCCTCGCTTCGACTGTGTGCTCGTCAAGTCGGATGGTGATGAAATCGTCGAGGTTTACCGCTACGAGCTGCCGGGCAACCCGCTGGTTGGTGAGGGGAAGCCGGAGAACCAGAACATTGCACTCCCCTTTACGCGTGGAGAGTACGTCCAGACCATCGATATGAACCAGGAGCACTACTTCGAAGAAGCGCTCAAGATCCCGAACTTCCTGGCAACAGCCACTGAGAACGGCAAGGATGTTACCATCATCGGGATGAAGGAGCACATCTTCACGGGCCGCGCATCGTCGCTGGCGCACTTCATGACGCTTCAAGAGCTGGTGTTCGTGAGTTTGACACAGCGCGTGTTGGCGAACCCCCTCCAAAGTCGCATGCACTACGGTCACCCTGATGTGTTTGAAAAGGCGTACGTCATGTCCAATGGTGGCGTGTCGAAGGCCAGCAAGGGTATCAATCTGTCTGAGGATGTCTTTGCTGGCTACAACGCGGCACTTCGCGGTGGCCATGTCACTCACCAAGAGTTCATGCAGTGCGGCAAGGGTCGTGATGTGACCTTGAGTCAGATCAACGCTTTCGAGGCCAAGCTGTCGAACGGTAGCGCTGAAAGCTCGCTCAGTCGCGAATCGCATCGCATGGGTGCTGGCATGGATTTCTTCCGGCTCAACTCGATGTTCTACGGCCACATGGGCTTCTACATCTGTAACGCGCTGGTGGTGCTGTGTGTGTTTGCGTACGCTTACGGCAAATTGTACATCGTGCTGCACCAGGAGATTGAGGAGTCTGCCATTATCACGACGAGCTACCTGGATGACCTCGCTGAAGTGATGAACACCCAGTTCATTTTCCAGTTCGGTATGCTCATGACCATTCCGCTGATCGCCACGTTGTTTGTGGAGTATGGTTGGCACCAGGCTCTGGTCAACTTTGTGGAGCTGATCGTGACTCTCGGCCCGGTGTTCTACATCTTCGAGACGGGCACCAAGTCGCACTTCTACGATATTGCCATCATGCGTGGTGGCTCCAAGTATCGTGGTACTGGCCGTGGCTTTGCTATCGTTCGCGAAACACTGGTGAACTTTTATAAGGAGTATGCTGCCTCTCACTACCGCAAGGCTGTGGAACTGATGGGTTTGATGATTCTCTTTGGTACCTACGGCAACTTCAGCATCGGTACGAACGTCCTGGCTGACTACTGCGCCACTGCCGATTTTGATTGTGACACGAACCCGGATCTAATCCCGTCGAACATTACGCTGTTGGACTCGTACAGCTCCAAGGGCCAGGACTATGGCATTGCCTCGTTCGCGGTGTGGCTGCTTGGCGCTTGCTGGCTGCTTGCGCCGTTCCTGTTCAACACGGATGGCTTGGACTTCTCGAAGACAATCGTGGATATTACTTACTGGCTATCGTGGCTCTTTTCCGTGAAGGAGACGGACGGGGAGGATCTTCCGAACCACATGAGCAACAGCCCTATCGGGCCGACAGACACGTGGAATGAATTCTATAACTACGAGGCCAGTCTCGTGTACCCGATTGGTCCCATGAGCCGCTTCGTTTACGCTGTCCGTGATCTCCGCCATCCGTTGGTCATGTACTACGTCTTTATTTATTCGTTCAGCCTGAGCGACATTGGCATGCTGATGGCGTGCGTTGGCGGCATCGCCGTTGTGCTGTGGATCGGCGGTTTTGGCCTCGGACTGTGCCTGCGAAACAAGGCTCGCGTCCCGCGTGCTATTCTGTACGTGCTGATGGTGATCATCATCGGCGTGGCGCCATTCGTCGTGGGCTCCATGGAGAACTGGGACACGATCAAGTCCTTCTCCCTGACGGTGTCCATTTTCACGGGTTTGTTCTCGCTGCTCCACTACTTGCAGCTGCTGCACGGAATCTTCGGTTTGCCTGTTGCCAAGTGGGGACTCGTTCGCGAACTTGCCTTCTTCTTTGATGTGATTATTGGCATGTTCCTGGCAGCCCCGCTGCTGGTGCTATCGGCCTTCCCGTTCATGAAGACGATCCAGACGCGTATGATGTACAACGGCGGGTTCTCGCGTGCTCTGAGCTCTGGTAGTGAGTTCGCTGCCTCGTTGAGCGTGATCGTGGGCGGCCTCGGTGGCTGGGCTTACGGTTGGTTGACGTGCCTCATCTTCTCGCTGGGCTACGTCAACTCTTCGTCAAACAACTTCGTGAACGAGTCGTTCATTTACTTCAACAACGAGACGCTTGACGGCGCGTTGGATTTGAAGATGATCAAGGTGTACGCCGCTGCTGCCGCTGCTGTTGGCGTCATCCTGAGTGGCGGCCTTTCACATGTGATCGGACGCCGCTGGACGATTGAGGTTTCGTGCTTGGTGACCTTCGCTGGTTGCGGTCTGGTGTGGTTGGAGTCGAGCTCTATGGTGCTGATTGGCATCTGCTTGGCGTCGGCTGGTATCGCCATGCTCTCGCTCGTGTGCCCTCTGTACAACTTCGAGATCTGTATGCAGGGCTGGAAGGGCAAGGGTGTGCTCATGTTCCTCACGAGTGCTGCCCTGGGTTACCTGATCGAGGCGGTGCTCATCAACAACATCAACGCCACCGCCATGTCGAAGAACTGGAGCAACTCGCCGTACCATGAATGGCAGTGGCAGTTTATCTTCGGCATCATCCCGCTCGTGCTGCTCGTGCCAAGCATGTTTTTCCTTCCGGAAAGCCACTACTGGGAGTACCGTCGTAAGAACGACGTCAAGGTGGCTGAAGCAGCGCTGGCGCGCCTGCGGCAGCGCCACGATGTGATGGAAGAAGTAAACGAGCTCAAGGACCTGTTCGTGGTGAAGAACGGCCTGGTGAACGTACCGTTCCGTATTCTGCTGGTGGTGGTGCTCCAGGCAACGTTCGGTCTGTTCACATCCGGTGCGTTGCTGCACCGTACGCTCGTCCAGCCGTCGCCCAGCCAAACAGGCGCACAGACGTCCAAGTGGGAGATCTACTACGGCATCATGACGTTTGTGGGCGCTGTAATGAGTCTGCTCACGGTGGACAACATGCGGCGAAAAACCATTTTCAAGGACGTGCTTCCGTTCGTGGCGGCTCTGTCGGTTGCGTGTGGTGCGCTGGGTCTCGCCGGCCAGGAAGACAGTGTGATCACCCAGATCCTGGAGTTTGTGGTGTTTGCCAGTGGCGCGTTGAGTCTCACGTGCGGCACGTGGCTCACTGCGATCGAGGTGTTCCCTCCGTACCAGAACGGACGATACATTATCCTGTCTTTTGTCGTGTACTACGCTGTCCAGGCTGCGGTCTACGTGGCCGAGCCGTCGTTCGCCATCAGCCATTTGATCTTCGCCGGCCTGTGTCTGCTCATCACGGTCTTCATGTTCGTGGTGTGCGCCAGCTCGAAGCACGGCGCCATCGAGCTCAAGACCGAGAAGAAGAGGCGCAAGGACGCTGAGGCAGTGCGCAACACGCCGTCCTTCGTGATGCGCGCGTCTCGCTCGCAGACCTTCCTGCGCTCGCGCTCGCAGGTGCACCGCTCCTCGTCGCACTACTCGGCGGTGTCGCTGACCCCACAGGAGGGCAGCTACGCGAACTTCGAGTCGCCCGCTGGGCTCAACGTCAACGGCGGCCCTCGGCGAACACTCAACGGCTCCCAAGCGCTGTGAGATGCAAGTCCTCGTCGCTCCCAGCACAAACTTAAGGGAAAGAGCGACGAGAGCAACAAGTCAAGAAGAGTAAGAGGAAGCTTCATATATATGACATTCATATTGTTTTGTGGGCCTATTATCCAACCTCGGACGGACTTTACCCACGTTGGTTTTGTCTGCAATTGCAAACAAAACCAGCTTGCATGCCACGTACCAGTACGTGAAATCCACCGATAAATTACCATCCGTTGTAAAAACAACGTGTCTGGGAAAAACTCTACATATATATGTGTAAGTTAGACAAACTTTCAAATATTATACGGTATACATGTAGAGTGTGTATGAAACGGGAAGAGGGCCACAACTGGATGCATTCAAGTTGAAGTTAAAGTTTTATCGTCTCCCATTGGCCCACCTTTTCCACCAATCGTAGCGGGGCATATCTTTGTGAGAACCACAACGGAGACCCGCATTGCAATGGAGATGGAGGAGCAGCCGCCGCCGCGCTCGGATGCCGCTGTGGAGAGCTCTGGCGCTGACACAGGCGACTCTCCACCAAGCGAAGAAGCCGCTGCATCTCCCAGTCAAGTTGCAGCGCAAGATCAGCCGCCGCGGCCCGAGGCGGAGGCCTGGGGAACAGGCGATGACGAAGACGGCTGGATGCCCAAGCCCGCGCGTCTGCACTCAGGCCGCACGCGCAGCTGCGCCGTGTGCTTCGCATCCTTGCAGTACACGGCAGCTGCCAGCTGGGACGAGTATCTGCAGAGTGAGGAGTATCTACGCCAGCTACAGGCCAACGTGCTCCAAGACGCCTTTGTGTCGTCTTTAATATGTGGAGAAACGGCGGCCGGCGACCTGCCCACGGAGCACAGGATGCACAAGAACCGCAAGTTTAAATGTCGCCAGAGTGTGGCGGACTACCGCAACATGACGAGCGCCGGGGTCGTGGACCGCTCTGGGATGGAGAAAGGATCTATTCGCACTTTGGAGGAGATGCTCATTGAAGCGTTGCCTACTCCAGTGTTCACCCACGTGTTGGAGAGAAGGCTAGCTGTCATTTCACATAGTTCTAGTATTGCTTGCGAGTTGATGAGCCGAGATGGAGTGAAGAAGTTCCCTCGGCCGGTGGAGAGCGCACCGGCCAATGAGGAGCTGCACCATTTGGCGATTCACACGCTTTCGGCGCTGCTGGCAGCGTTTGACTATACAACTCCACAGGCGCTGAGGTCTTTTGAAGAGCTGTCGCAGCTGCTCACGTGCTTTCCGGTGCTGTCGCTGTACTCGTTCTGGAGCCCGACCAAGAAGCCACCGGATAAGCTGCTGATACTGGAGAAGAATGAGGTGGAGGCATCGTCTGTGACCTCGAGCTCGGACGCGCACGGCGCGTATTCCGCAGTGGATGGAGTGAACAAGACGTTTTGGCAGTCGCAGCCGAGACCTGGCGTGGTGAACTTTGTCGTGCGCTCCAAGGAGCTAGCGAAGTTGACGTCCGTCGGGATTCACTGGCACATGAAGTACGTCCCGCACACCGTTGGCGTTCAGTATCGTCCACAGGGAAGCGATGTGTTCGTACAGTTGGTGGAGGACCGAGTCGTCTCGCCGGCAGGGCCGACGATCATTGAAGTTAGTTTCCCTGGGTCTTGCCAAGAGGTCCGCATTGTTATGTCGGGAACGCCGTCCTCGAACCGAAACGGAACGTACGCTATCGAGCACCTGCGATTGAATATGCCTGCGCCCGGCTCGCTGTTTCAGGACCCGAAGTCCACGCTGAGCGCGATTGCTCACTGGCTTCTTGGAGCGTTAAAGACGGCTGATCAAGTCATGGCGGCAGAAGCCATTGGCGCTCTGAAAGCTTGGGCCTTGTCGACCGCCTCGCTCGGTGTCACGCTGCAGTTTGTGGATATGCTGCTGGGATTTAAAGGTCAAGACGACGAATCTCGGGGACGTGGGATAGCAGCAGTAGCTTTGGAACAAGGCCGCCTTCTGAGTAAAGGTATACGTGCGTACCATCGAGAGAAATCCCAGCGACTAGCTCACGAGGGCAACAAGGTTGGATTTGGAGACGTTCGGAGGGTTGCAGCGCTTTTTGAGTCGGCGGTGTGCTCGACTGGTGTTATCGTCGAGGATGGAGGTCTCGTTGTCCGCACGCGAGAGACGAGCTACCAGTATGCTGCGGCTAACTGTGGAATATCATCTGGAAAGGCTTCGTGGCAGTTTCGACTTGATACGGATACACAGGACGACGAAATGACTTGCTTCGGTGCTGCGATCCTTCCTGTGACTGTGAATGGCTACGATTCATCCCCCAGTCTTTGGATGCTGCGAGGCTACAATGGCAATCTTTATGCTCGAGGACACAAACTCAGCCGAACGATTGGTAAGGTGCACCCTGGAGACATTGTGCAAATTGATGTGGACATGACGGAAGGTACGCTGGCGTACAAACTCAATGGCACGGACTACGGCGTTGTGTTTACTGATTTAGCAGGTCACGAAGTGCATCCTGCTGTCTCTTTCTACGGGTCAGGCAAAGTGATCACGTTGCTTGGAGTCACCAAGTGGGATTGTAGCAGCTCGGGGCCTGCGGACATCGATCCGTTGTTTCTCTCAAGCTTGAAGGAGTATCATTTTTCTGTTGGTTATGGAACTTTGGGGAAGGGAAATCAGCTGGGATACGCAAGCAACGGCGACTTGAATACCTTATCGGGTAATGCGTCCACTACGGGCAGCACCTCCATTCACGTCAATGGCGAGGCTAAACAGCGCTGCTTGTCGACACACCCACCTTCTCACGGTGATGCCTACGTGATGTACGATGTTTCTGAAGCCTATCGCATGATTACTGGTGCGGTCGCTATCAACGATGATGCACGCGCAGAGATCCTGCAAAATCGCGGCGTCTCTTTGGTGTTCAAGATACTTGGAGATGATAAATTGCTGTGGCAGTCAAAGCCACTGTCTGACCAAAATCTGAGCGAGCCCTTTGAAGTTGACGTGGAAGGTGTGCGAATGCTAGAGCTGAAGGTATCATGCCCTGGGTCGAACCACTGTGCGCATGCTATCTGGGTTGATCCTTGTTTGCATCCCATCGAAGAATGGGATTGCATGAACTGCTCGTTCGTCAATAAAGGGTCGCTGACTCTTTGCTCGGTTTGCCGGACTGGAACTCGCGATACAAGCTCGAAAACTGGGAAAGCTCTCAGCTTGGAAGATGCTTCTAGTGAATCACAATCACCGGCGTGCATGGCAGCTGAGGATGCCGTCCAGAACTCGGAATCACTTGGCCAACTTGGAACCACGATCCTGCGGCAAATCTGCGATCTGTTTCAGCTTCAGTCTGATCCAACAAGCTTGGCAAAGTCCTCTCCCGGTTTCCAGTTCGAGGAGCCGTTTTGCCGCCAGCCAAGCAAGGACGTGTTTGCCTTACTCCTGGTCATGCTGAAGCGATTTCACACCCAGTGTGTTGGAGCGCTGGGGGATACTTGTTCGTCAAAGGAAGCAAAGCATGCTCAAGAGGGTTGCATGCACATTCTAGGAATTATCAGTGCCAATCTGGAAAGCGTTGAACGTCACGACGTGAAAGATCCGGCGGCAGAGCTGGGCGTGTCATCTGAGCTCGTAGCTGATTTACGAGGAGAACTTGAAGCAATCGCGCGTATCCGTGAAGACAACGACGCACCCGAAGAACCATTGACGGTGGATATTGAAAAGGCTGCAGCTCAGACCGTTGTGGCTGGCATCTCGGTTTTATATCCTTCTCCGATTGAGAAGTTGGAGCTCCTACTTCAACTGCTGCGGTCGTATATCCAGCACTCGTTTGATGTCACTTCAGCGAGCTATTTCATTTTGGTGTCGGTGATGGAGCTTCTCGCTGCTCCAGGGCCAGACGGGATATTGACGTTCATGCCGTTTAAGGTAGCTGAGAACTCCAAGGAGATTAACGAAGGAGCGTGGCTGTCGGCAGTGACAGAAACTGTTGGACTCGTTATGCAGGTAGTTGTGAGTGCGCACCGGGCACAACTCGAGGCTGAAACCGATCATACAGAACGTACTTCGCACGAGGCGTCTTCGAGTGGAGACGGGCTTTCGGGTGTCGCGATACGCTTGCTAAAGACGTACCAACTGTATCTGCTATCAGAAGCTGTAGAAATGACGAAGATCAATGCGATCGAGGACGACGCCGCTAATCCAAGAGATGTGAATGAACTACGACTAACGCTCCAGCGAAGGCTTCAAGTTCAAGAGGCGACAATGCAGTTTGGATTGCTGTCGCTGAACGCGTATCGGGACCTGATTGACAGCGTTGTCGCATTTCAGGCAGAAGAATCGTTTCTTCTCTCCCCAGAAGAAGCAGCACGTCGAGCAAACGTCCGCTCGTGCAACATTCCTTTGCTCTCGGAAGTGCTCCCCTGGTTTGTGTCGTGCCTGTGCCTACTGCGTCGACAAACGTGGCTCGCTCGGCCGATACTTCCGGCCGTGGTTAGGCTTCTTGAAACACTGGATCACTATTGCTCGGAATCGCAGGCTGTGAGCAAGTCAGCGCACCGATTTCAGCAACTGGAGGCCCATCAGAAGGCAAGATTGATCGAATCGCAAGAAATGGAGCGCGCTGCTGCAATGGAAAGAGACCCGAGCTACCGGTCCCACACATCCAAGCGGTTATACAATGTGTTTCATCAGCTTTACACCGGTGAAAAAGACCATTTTGAAGGTCAAATTGGTTTCCAGTTTGAGGCAACGAGCTCGTTTACTATCGTCGCATTAGGACGCTCGGTTAATCCGACCCGACATGGTGGAAGGCTAACGCGTGAGCACACAGTCCGACTATGGGAAGAAGGATCCCAACTGCTTGTAGCCCAAGTCTCAGTTGGAGGCAGTTCCAAGAAGGACACGCTGGGATATGCACTCGAAATGCTTCCATCCCCGGCAAAAATCACGCAGGGAAAGCTGTATCGATTGACAACGCAAGAATTTGCAAACGGTGGAGATCCCTGGTACAAGAAGGAGAACCTACCGGATGAGGAGTATGATGAATCCTTCATCAAGATTTTGCGCGACTGCTACGCGTCTGGATCTGTGGGATTTCCTAGCTCCCAAAACATGCTGGGTGCTGCGTATGGTGTACCAACTTTCATGGTTCACGACGAAACGCCGCTGGCTAATCTTTCTCGCTTTGTCCCCCCGCACGGATGCTTGCCGCTACGATTTAACGGCAAGAAGAAGCTGAACTCGGTTGGGATCAGCCACACGGGGACATCTGCGTACGTAAAAGATGGCACGGATTCGTGGCGCACTTGTCTTCTACGATCAGCATTCCTTCATGGCGTTCATTCGGTTGATTTTGCTCTGAAATGCTCGCGTGCGGGAGGAACGGTATCTGGCCACGTTTGCATCGGCATTGACTGGCGACAGCCACGCCAAGGGAGTCCTGAGCTTTTTGCCTATGCAAAGTTCCTGGGAGAGACACCGACAAGTATCGGTTGGATCCCGTCTGTTGGCTCTGTCTGGGTCAAAGGCACACGCTATGACTATGGTCCAAAGCTTGGAATCGCTGCGGGCGACATTTTCACCGTCACAATGAATTACGATTTGCAGCTGCTATCGTTTTGCTACAATGGAAAATATGTAGGGGTTGCTGTGGGACCACAAGAGTTTAACCCCCTCGGAGCTGTTATGAACAAGCTTCCTCGTGTGGTGACGGCGGGTGTCTCGCTTTACGGCTCCCAAGACGTCGTTCAAGTGCGTCCATCAGGAATCGCCAAGTCAAGTTTACATATCCACTGGCTTTTTGACTTGCACAATTCACTGGCTTCTCTTGCCGGGCGGATCACGAGTACTTTGATCGCGGGCCACCCGGTCGATGGTGTGGAAGAAGAGTTGCTGCCATGGCTACAATCGCCACTACTTAGCGGAGGAATTACCGAGGGATCGGATCAAACGAACATCAGCTTGCCTTTGCGATGGAGTGACGCGCTCCAAGCCGAATGTACTCGCTATCCTTCAACTGATCAGGCGGCAGGCAGCGGTGTCTTGACAGGGTTATCGCAAGATGCACCGCCAAGTACGGAGAAGGATTCGCTTAAGCGAAAACGTGGATCGGGAGGCCGTTTAGAAGCTGCCGACTCGGCGAATCAGCGCGACCCTGTGTTCTGGGGTAATTGGACGACGGATATGACTGAGCGTGGAACCGTGCAGCTCATTTTGTCGTGGCTCGAAAAGCACTGCCCTGATCGAACTTTCTTGAGCCGACTGGGCAAGTTCCCGTCATGTGAGCGGTGGTTGTGTGCGGCTCTGATAATGCATGCGCCGTCTCACGTCCTCCAAGAGGTACAAGCAATCGCTGCAGGAGCGGGGGCCAGTGCGGCTGGCGAGGTCGTTGGGGCGGAATTCTTCCTTGTTCACGCGAATTTAACTCCGTCCGACGATTTAATCCGCGTTTGGAAACGGATTCTTATGCTGCGGCACTGGCTGATAAAGACTCGACAGGAGTACCGGGCAAGAGAAGCGGATGAATCACCGAGGAATGATCATGCAGAGCTGGAATTGAATCGGCTTTCTACAGAGACAGCAAATACGAAACGCGATGATTGTACTAGCCCCAAGCGATCGAGCGATGACATTAACCTGGAGGAAAGCGTCGTGGCGCCCAAGACGTTTGACGAGCTCGTCGAACAAGTGATTCACCGAGCCGAATTCTTGTGCAAACTTGCACCGTCATCGGAGGAAGGAGAGCGTCTCAAAGGAGACTCCCAGATTGCGCTGTTTAACTTGGCAGAAAAATGGAGTGCTCAGAAGACACCTCCGTTGCTGCAACCGATGCTTGAACGTTGGAAAACATTAGGCGAAGCGGATAGCTCGAAATGGTCTGGGATTGTGGACGTGCTGCGTGCTCAGCATCGTTGGAGAGCTCGTCGAGCTTCGATTCAAGGACTTGGTACGCCACCATCCGGAGCGAGCAACCTCGCTCAGCCAACTGAAAATGACGAGAACCTGGATGATGACGGCTCTGATGACCTGCTCCTAAGCAAGAAATACGACTACACGAGCAGCTTTTCTGCAATGATGAAAGCGTGTGAGCTTTACATCCGTGACGGCACTGGAGCCCCCCCGGAAGTTCTCGCGCTGCTGCTGGAGCGACGGCAGAGGCGATCCGATTCTCGCTTGTTTGGTCTCCAAGCGATGAAAAGCATTATCTCGTTGCTTTCCTACGACTCGGCGATCCACAATACGCTTATTTTCCTGCGACCCGCGATGAGAGGGTTTACTGATAGTGAGAAAGAATCCCGAGAGCTGAACGACGGACAGGTTGTTGCAGAAACGTTCCGGGCCACGGTGCGCCACCACTATTTGAAGGGGCTTGAAGGTTGCAATCGCCAGACTGTTGAGGACGTTCAACGAGCTTTCTGCGATTTGTACGCCTATTTGGCTCAGTTGCTGGGCGGAAGCTCAGGCTATAGTGTGTCTGATCCGCAGCTTAAGCAAACCATTCTATGTGCGTGGAGTCTGGATTTCGAGCCGCGAGACCATCAGTTTTTGCTTGACACGGGGATGTTGTCCAAGCTGCAAGAAATCTTCTCCATTAGCTCGGTGTTACGGGAGGCAGTTGCAGACAACCAGGCAGCTGGTGGAACTTTATCACGCAGCTCAGAACGGCCGTACTCAACGATCAACTGGCACCCTTTTTCAGAGGAATTTGTTCAGCAAGGACTGCTGCGGAGCGGCTACATGACCAAGCGAGATGTACTCCATCTTCTTCGGCGAGCTCCTCATTACATGTGCTCAGCAGCATGGTGGGAGAAGAACGAGCTGGATGCGGAGACTACCGAAGACGTGGTGCCGCTTACAGCGCGCCATACTGCTTCTTCGCTGTCATTGCTGTATGCCGATATGCTGGCTGGGCTCCAACGGAAACTGTTGGGTCCTCCAGTCCCCACACCTGCTTCAAAAGTTCTTCTTCTAGGTGCAAAGACAACACCGGCTAGTGTCCGTGGTGCGCAGTTGGCGAATCCGAAACCAGACGACGTAAGTTACGTCGAAGTGCCTCAGCTGGGCGAGGTGACGGACTTTACGATGGAAATGTGGATCTTCCCGACCGAATTAGCAGGATGCCAAGCCTTGCGATGCGACAACGGAGTTCACAATGGCAGCGTGTATGTCGAGCTGATCGACAGAAACTTGCAGGTGTCGATCCCAGGCAACTCTCCCCGCGAACGTTTGTTCAGGATGCACCAGTTCCGGACCTTCGAATGGACCCATTGCGCTGTCAGTTATGATGCGACAGAGCGATGCGTGTCGCTGTATTTGAACGGGCTGTTGTCCGAGAAAATGACGTTTGATCGAGTTTGCGGCAGTGTAAATTTCCGAGGTTCACGACTTGGTTGCTGGATGAGTGACGTCGACTCGCAAGGTTCAGCACTCACGAATGTCTCTGCCCAGCGCAAGTTCAAGGGATCAATCGCCGAAGTTCGGATTTGGCGTGTGGCTCGCACTTCCCTCGATATTGTGCGCGACTTTCAGCGCACTATCCCCTTGACGAATCGCTCGGTGGAGCCAACTTTGACCAAGTCGCAGGCCTTTTCCAAAGATCTGCTCGGCCTCTGGCATTTGACAGAAGGGGAAGGCATCTGCGGCTACGACTGTGCTCCTGTCCTGAAAGCTGCAACCGAAGGGCCCGAGGCGCGGGGCTTCAATTCGACTATTTATCACTGCCGCTGGGTTCCGACGACCATCCCTGTCTTCGGAAATGATGCTTTGGACAATATGTCGCCGAATGAATGGGCTCGAGTCATTGCATGCATTCGATCCTTCCAGCGAAAGATTCGGTCGTGGTTGACGGCACAGTTTAACGATTCCGTTCGACTGTCGAAGCTGATCTGTGAGCACGATGAGCGCGCTGCGATCCAGTCTCGAGCAGCTGGTGATGGTGAGGAGGGCTCGTCCGACAGCGACGACGCGTACTTCAGTGGGGTCCAAGGTGACCGGGAAGTACCAATAGCCAATAGCCAGGGCTTGGACGCGACTGCAGCTCAATTGATCACCCAGTGGAGAGCTTGCACAGACGAGCAGATGATCATTCGTAAGCAGACCAGACGCTGTGCATGGATCGTGTTCCGCTTCCTAGCATCTACGGGGTTAAGTGGTGCTTATGAGAGACGAGAAGGAGAAGCAAAGTCAGTTGCTGCAGTTGCAAAGCTGAAGAGAAAGCAGCGACTTCAGAAGGCTGGCAGCTCGGGCAATCTGCCATCCCCTGCAACTGCCGGACTACCAGGGACTGAATCGTCACGCATTGGATCGAGTTTTACAGGCGAAGATGTCGCTGTTCGCACAGCTGAAGCTGCAAGCGACGCGGCTAAGAGCGCTGCTACGAATAGGGAATTGGAAGAGCCTGTTCTGCAGACTCTTTGGTTCTCGAAAGAATTCCACCGAAAAATCTTCGAGGTTCTTGAAAAAGAGCTTATGCAAGGCAAGGAGCTCACGGAAGAAGCCGAGGGGCTGACTCGTGCCCAGCGAATGCTTCGTTCGGTATCGACCCCTGTCCAAAAGAGGGGGGCAACTCTGCGTCAGTACCCGAGCGATGTAGCGCGCGGGAAATCGGGGTTCGTCAACGTTCATCATGCCCCGAGTGACCTATCCGGAGACAGCGAGATTCTCGAGCCTTTGGAAGTGGAAACGCACATGTTTGGCGTTCTGTTGTTCATGCTTTCGCAAAGTCAACAATCGCCTGCGATCGCGTATTTAGTGCGCCCGCATATGCTCCGTGGCTTGCTAGAAATGCTACGTCTGGCGTCACCTCGATCTCAGCGCGTCGTCAAGCTCCTTCTTCGCAGGATCTGCTGCAGTGGCAGTGTCAAGCCGTCTGATGTCGGCGAGATTCTTGGATCCGAGTCCGTGCTGATTGATTTACTGCTGGATCAAGTAGCCGAGTCAGTGTGCAGTACAGCTGCTCCGATGCCAACGCATGCGGTCAGTGTTCCACCCAGCAATGCGTTGGCTGGACCCGCTGATAGAGACAGCTCGATGGCGTCTACCGAGTCTTTAAGCAACCCGGTCGGCTTCCGCTCTGGCCAAATTTCACTAGTGGTGGCCTCGGAAAGTGTTGCGCTGTTGCGTCGGCTAATCATGGAGAAGAAATGGCAGCAAGGCGTTGCGGATAATCTGTGCAGCGCGATTCGCAACATCACGCCGATTTTGGCTCGGAAGAAGTCCGGGCCTCCATCTCCAGACGTGAGAGCACGCCCGGACCCGTCGGATATTCGGTTCCGTGCTGCAATTACTCGTGCGGTCGGTGCTCTCTGTGTGCTTGGGTCTCATTCAGATTGCATTCGTGTTGGCGGGAAAGTGGCGGTGGCTGCACAAGGCGCGAACGGTAGTGGGGGCGATAGCAGCGTGGACGGCGGTAGCCAATCCGTGAGTGCAACGCTGATTGAGATGAACTCGCATGCTTCCACGGTTCGAGTTGTGTTCCACCCCACCTCCGAGTTCGACTTTGATCCCGGCCATAATGTTCAAGATGTGAAGCTGTCGGCTCTGTCTCCAACCGAAGAGATCTGTTTGCCTCCGACCGCGGTACCACTGACGCTGGATATGATGCCTGTGATTCTACAGCTTTCCTCTTTAGAGGAGACGAGCGTGCTGAAAGAATTTGATAGTTTATGGAGATTGCAAATCCGGTCGCGCGCACTCCTGGCACTCGAAGCTCTTTTGCGTCATTCGCTTCAGGTGACGAAAAGCTTCGCGCATGACTCGATGGCGCAGAGTCTCCTTCGGCTTGCGCTAACCCCGATCAGTCTGAACAGTTTCTTGAGTCTGCCGCTGCTGCAGGAGCGGGGCCGAATGATCTTGTGTCGTTTGATTGAGTCCTCGACGCCGCTCGGACACGCGATGTTTCACGGATTGAAAGAGCCGACAGCTCCAGCACTTCCAGCATCCGAGACAGCAAGTCCATCCGGTGGCAGCGGTGTCGAGGCGAACGACGATCCCGCTGAGGAAGAAACGGAAGGGCACCGTGTTCGTCGGGGCTTTGCGTCAACGCTGGCTGCAATGGGCTTCGAGTTTGACTTGTGCATGGCGGCACTGGAGCACTCTCGCGACGACCCGAATTCGGCAGTGGAATGGCTAATGGGAGATGGGGCGGCGAGATACCAAGAGCGGCAGCAAGCCCAGCGACTAGCACAGGCAAGTATCGCTGCACATGAGCTGGCGGATGGAGGAGAAGGGGGACCAGGCCTCACTTTGGGAGCAAAGGCGTCCGAGCTTCAAAACATATCTGGCATGCCTTACTGTCTGGTCTTCTGCGCCCTCGAGTTATCGAATAATGACCCGAATCGGGCCATGGAGTGGCTGATGGAGCATGGCAGCAACTACGCCGAGAAATTTGACTCGTTGGACTTGTTAACGGACGAATTCTCCGCAGCAAGAACTGTCGTCTTGGAGGATCGAGCAGCGATGGAAGAAATCGATCAGCCCGACCCGCTTGTGAGATCTTCGGATCGCCGTGATGCTATTGCTGCCGAGTACTTGGGCTCTGCTGCGTCGGCACGGAGCGCGGAGCTGTCATATTCTCAGAATGTGGATGAAATGGCCGCGACACTTGCGCCGATCTTAGCCCCTGCTTCAGCGAAGCCTTCGTCAGTGGCTACAGCAGCGCGAGACGCCAGCGTAACAGCTTTTTCCCCAATGGATCCAGAGTATTTGACCCCGAGTGTGCTCTTGACGGTCACCAGTGACATTGGCCCCGTGCAGCGATTAGCCACCAGCGGACGGACAGGCATTTACAGGCGCTATTCACCGAACGACGGCGTGTTGATCACTTTCTTAAATACGGAGTCGGGAGCATACGAAGACGAGTGGCATTTTCCTCGGGACTTGCGCCGGATTGTGCGAATCTATGACGAGCCGCTCGAAGGGGTGGAAAGTATCCACCGAGTTGCTCTGCGAACGGAAAATGCGCTTTCGACGTACTACGCCAGACGTGCCGTCACCGCATTGCTCTGCGTGTTTGAATCTGCTGTGAAATCGACTGGGATTCCAATTGACGAAGCCCAAATGCTCCAAGATGGACCACCCGCGCACTTGTCCTCCTTTTCGAATGAAATTCTAAGTGTAGTTGGCGGTCCGCGGCAGTTTGTGAGTCTGCTCAAGATGGTGGCAGCTTCCGAAATGAATTCGACCCAGCATATGGAGGTGGAATGTAAGGCGAGTTCTGTCACCGGAGCATCTCCAGCGAGTGGAGATAGCAAGTCGGTCGGAGGTAGCACCGAGCAGCCAGGATCCTTATTGGCGAGTTTACAGGCTATCACACTGAAGATGTTGTATGAAGAAGCACGGACCGACAAAGCCCATGGTTCTGAGGTGAGTTCGTCCCACCCCCGCGTCGGTGATCTTAGACGCGCTGCTACTGATGAACAGCTACGAACGTCTTCTGGGCTAAGCAACGAGTATTCTGGCCCTTATTCGGTTCCTGGAGTTCCCGAATATGATGAAGATGACGATGACAATGAGGCCTTGAATCGTGCAGTGGCGATGTCCATCGAAGACGCACTGCCACCCGCTCCTGCGATAACTGCGCCACACGAAATGGCAACTTCGAGGCGGGACAAGCACTTGGACGAAGAAAGTAAAGTCGACGAAACTGCTGGGCAAATGAGAAGAACTCGTCAACCGTCTGACACGGAAGCACAAGAAGTTGCTAGTGCCTATATAGGCGGTGGGGTCGATGACCATGACGGCTTACTGTCTAGCGTGCTCGTGAAAGAATGCGTCAGTCACTTCGTGGAGTCTACGCGAATGGCAGGCGACGGTGCAGGGGAGGTCGCGGCAGCCCAGGAGTTTCAGTCGTTGCACCCGTATTTCGGCCGCTGTGAGTACGCGCGAGCAGTGAGCATCGACAGCTCGTGTCGATGCTTGCGGATCGTGTTTGACCATCGCTGTCGCTTGGGAGCCAAGGCCAAGCTCACGTTTTTCGCAGACCCCGAGTGTGAAGACCGCCTCGGCGTGGTGGATCATGCCATGACAGCTTGTGGCCATCTTCTCCCCGATTTGATCATTCATTCGTCCCAGTTCTGGTTCCGTTTTGCTGCTTCGGAGGAGAATGCCACGGAGGATAACGGGTATGGGTATCGCTTCCAAGTGAAGCCTATGGCGAATATTCGCTGGACGAAGGAGTCGGAGGTCCTAGCGAACCCGTCCTTGGAATGGGCCTGCTGGGTATTGGAACTATTGCTTAACGATGCCACGGATCTGGTCGCTCACGGGGCTGTGCACAACCGCAAAATCTATGGCGCACTCGTCCGGTACCTGCGTTCCCCCGGGGCTCCGTTTAAGGGACGTGTCGTACGCTTACTTCAGCAGTTGTTGCACCACCCCGAGCTGTTCCCAGCAGACGAGATCCCGGAACTGGATGCCCTCGAATCGATCTCACGGCTGGCCTTGACACGTGCAGAATTTGATCGAGCAAGCGGAAAAGTCTTCCTCTCTGCGCACTTGCTGCAGTTGGTGGAGCTGTCCATGGTGCTGTCCGCCGCCGCACCTGTATTCGAACGAAAGCTTCTCGGTGCTAGCGCTCCGCCTGCGCCGCTTGTGACGACCCCCTTTGGGTTGCCAGTCCCGTTCGAACGGAAGCGCGTGAGTGATAGCTTGAACGACGTGTCGGAGCTGACAAGATTCTTGCTCGGGCAAACGCCACGCTTGCCTCAGCATGTCTTGGTCGCGATCTGGCTCGAGGTGTACGGATCATCGACAGTGATTGAAACGTCGCACCCTTATACTCCGGGCACCCCCCTGAGCGGACTCGTTGGGTTTGAAGATGCTCAGGCTCTTCGAACAACGTTTGACTCACGCTGTTCGCTCGCACCTGGACTAGGACAAGGGATGTCGCGGTTGGAGTTGGCCAGCTTTGTGCTGATTCCTCAAGAAGACGGGGAACCTACGAGAGAAATTCGCAGCAATCGGACGTATGCAGGGGAGAGTGGGTGGCCGGAAGGGGCGATCTCTCACGAGGGCAATAACCTCGAGTACATCTTCCATGCGGATGAAAACGCGGGCGCCCACTTTGGCTTTGCTGCGACTGTAAATGCGGTGGGAATGTCCAAGGACAAGCAGCTAGCTCGAGCGACGGTTGACGACATGGAGCAGCTTCTTCACAGACTCTTGCTACTGCAAGCAGGGCCCAGTGATACCGCCGAGGATGATCGGTGGACCCAAGAAATGGACTTGCAGCTCGTGGACTGGGTGAACAATCACGTGGAACCTACGGCATCTCTGCCGACGTCGACCCCAGCGACGATCAGACATTCCGTCGACCTGCAGCCAGCAGACATTAAGCTCAACCAAACGCTCGATGGCTTACGATGCTCCGAGTTGCTCAGCCTCTCGTTGGAGTCTCTGCAGCTTCGCTTCGCCTTGCTGAAGTACCTGAACCTCAGCCTCCAGCACTGCTTATCGCTACTGGATCTACGTGATGCCAAGTCACCGTGGACAATTGCACACCGCTTGCGGCAGCTCAGCCACTGTATCTTCTTCGACGTCAAGAGTGCGCTGGTGGAAGCTGCGATCGAGGCCACGAACGTCGCTGCAGAGACTTCGGGTGGGAGCTCGCAGCAACAGACAGCGCGTATCACTCTGGACCGGATGCAGGCGCTGGAATCGCGTGACGATCGGGAAGTCGAGCCGTCCGTGTCCGAGTGTTTCTTTGCCCAAGCCTTCCGCCAGTTGCATCTGGTGGATCCCGCTCTGCTCCGACGTCAAATCGACAGCAAAGGTCGACTGTTTAGCGTCAAATTCCGCGGGGAAGAAGGCGTGGACTGGGGTGGAGTGTATCGCGAAGGAGCGACTTCCATGGTGGACGACTTGTTCTCGCCTCACTTCAGCTTGTTCGTTTTGTGTCCGAACGGACAGCACGACACGGGCAGCAACCGAGGCAT
The DNA here is from genome assembly GCA_000500225.2 of Phytophthora pinifolia. Taxonomy (NCBI): domain Eukaryota; phylum Oomycota; class Peronosporomycetes; order Peronosporales; family Peronosporaceae; genus Phytophthora; species Phytophthora pinifolia. The sequence goes on along the minus strand of KV736604.1, from coordinate 16,355 downwards.
GTATCTGCCGAATCCCAAGTGCACGTCTCCTGTCGCCATGCAAATGTTCGCGTTTGTGGGGCAGCTTTTGGGCATTTCACTACGCACGCACGGCGACTTTCCCTTCATGCTCCCTTCCTTCGTGTGGAAGCAAATGCTCGGCCAAACGCTCACTCGCGCAGATCTCGAAGGCACCGACGCCATGTTCATCCAGATGCTGGACGGCATCGCCAACTGCGAGAGCGACGGCATTTCGACGGAGGGCGAGTTCGCCACGGCCTTCGCTGGCCTGGAGCTGCGATTTACCGCGTCGTCATGCACAGGAGAGGAGATCGAGCTCGTGCCTGGAGGTCGTAACGTCATGGTGGAATTCCACAACCGGTTGGAGTATTGTCGCCTGGCCGAGCGAGCTCGACTGGAGGAATGCAGTGGCCAGGTGGCTGCGATGACTCGAGGTTTCTCGTCGCTATTCCCTCGCCGTGTTCTGACGCTCCTGACGTGGCACGAGCTCGAGCTCCTCACGTGCGGCTCGCCCAAAATCGACTTGGATCTCTGGAAGCGGCACACGCGCTATGACGGCTACGCCGAGGACGACTTGACCGTGCAGCTGTTCTGGGAGGCGCTGGAAGACTTCTCGGACGAGCAACGCGCAGATTTCGTGCGCTTCGCTTGGGGCCGTAGTCGTCTGCCACGCGGAAAGTGGCCGCAGCCCTTCAAGCTCTCGAAGAAAGGAGGCCGTGACGCCACGCGAAGCCTACCAGTGGCTCACACGTGCTTCTTCTCCGTCGAGCTTCCACCCTACACGTCCCGCGAGATGATGCGCTCGATGCTATTCGCTACCATCACATTTGGCCTTGGCGGCATCCTGATGGCTTGAGAGGACGCTCATTTCATAGTTGTAGCTACATGTACATACCCTTTAGGACGCAGTGCCACAGCAGAATATTCACAAACAATAACGCGACCGCTTACTTCACGCACTCTCGCTTCATGTTGTTCGTTTCTTCACGTGCTCAGTGGATACTTGGGTGGGAGATGCTGGTGTATGTGTGTTGCCTTTGAGCTGAGCTCCGTAGCGCTCCCAGCTTACACGCGCTTGAACTTCTCGAGTCCGCTGCCTACAATACTGCAGTGCTCGACCTTCATGGCCTGCTGCACAGCCTCCTCGTTGAACTCGACAGAGGGCAGCACAACCTGCGAGCTCTGGCCGATGGCGG